>PVJS01010476.1:23382-48018 GCA_004027185.1 Glis glis | reverse complement strand
TAGCGCGCGCACACACACACACACACACACACACACACACACACACAGAAGAAAGCCTTCCCTATTGGGGCAGCCATTTCCCTGAGCGCAGAGCACTTCATCTGCCTGGTTTTCTCTGACCTGTCTGAGGACTCACTTCCTCAACCCCGTGGGTCACACTGACTCAGCATCCTTGCACCTGGCCTAAGTCCCCCACTCCCACCACCCTCGGTGTCTTTACTTGCTCTGTCCCTGCATGGGCCTTCCCATTCAGACCTCCTGTCCTGAAAGGCACAGGGGGACCAGCACTTCTTGGCCGAGCAACTCCGGACACCATGCCTGGGCCCTTGTCATCAGGACTCAGTTAGCAAAGCTGCTAGCAGTAGAGTTGTCCGGTCTCTTAGGAAGATTGTACTACATGTTCCTTCTCCTTCCAGAATACCTGCTCTGCCCACTGCCCTGACAGACGCTGCTCTACCCTCCCATGTGACCCTAAACTGCACGAGCCTGGACTGATTGGATCATGGGTGAACAACTGTTCAAAGAAGAGCCCACCCATTGGCTGAACAAAGACTCAGGACTCAAACAGAAGAGCTCAGCCAATCAGACTTTCTCTCACAAATTGTGTTATCCAGAGCCACACAGCCAGTTGCCATCTGTGGTGGAGTGTGGGAGGCCCCGGGAGCCCCTCGCAAGATGGGTAAGCAGAGGCGAGGGAGGGGGCAGAAGTAGGAACAGATGCAGGGAAGGCACGGGCGCCAAGGCTCCATGCAGACACGGAGTTACCCCAGCGCTGGCTTCCAGCTCCCAGCTCCATCCCGTGAGCCTGACTCTACCTTTCCTCTTTGCCCAGTAAGATTCTTCTAGAAACTTTCATTCATTCTACATCCAAAGAAGCAAAGATTTGATGCTTTGCAATCAAAAGAATCTTGTCTAAAACATAGTTGCCTCTGCCATGCATGGTGGCACACACCTGTAATCCCAGTACTTGGGAGGCTGAGACAGGAGGACAGGTTCAAGACCAGCCTCAGCAACTTACTGAGACTCTCAGCAACCTAGTGAGACCCTGTTTCAAAACAAACAAACCAAAAAAAAAATTTTTTTTAAGGGCTGGAGGCGAAGCTCAGAGGTAGAATGCCCCTGTGTTCAATTCCCAGTACCCCCCCACACACATACAAATAGTTGTCCCAAAGTAGATTCCTATGTCTAAACATTTTTCTTGACATACCACATTGTAGTGTGAGTACTGTGTTAGTCCATTTATAATAATAAACATAGCTAGCACTTTCTGAACACTTTGTACCAGGCAGTGTGCTAAGAGCTTCACACACGTTTTTTTCTTCTCGTAGCAGCCCTGAAATGCACCATTATCATCCCAGTCATACACATAAGGAAACTGAGACGTGCAGAAGCTAAGTAAAATTGCCCAAGGTCACATGCTAAGGGGCACATCCAGCATCTACCCCTAAGCTGCGCTCCCAGACCATTTTACTTTTTTATTTTGAAGCAGGGTCTTACTAAGTTGCTGAGGATCTTGCTAAGTTGCTGAGTCTGGCCTCAAACCTGCGATCCTTTCTCAGCTTCCTAAATATGGGGATTATAAGCATGCACCACCATAGCTAGCTCAAGTCCCAATTCTGATCAACTACTATCAATTATTACCCCTCCAGAGTATCATCTAGTATAATAGAAACAGCATTAAAGATGTTTTATTCAAAAATATCCTTACCTTTCCAGGACAGTTAAATAACTGATATTGGAGCTCAGCGTATAAGTATCACACTCCACTGGGAAGGAAGGTGACGATAAAAGCAGATAGTAATCAAATGTGTTCTGAAAGAGGCGTGTGTGTGTGCACGCGCACATGCGTATCTAGAGCTATAATTACAGGGTTACTAAAGATGTGAAGTGTATGGTTAAGGCTTCATCAGCTCTTTAATTGTAATACTTAATGAAATTAGTCATTTTAGTTGTTCCCTTTCTAGGCCAAAAACAGAAGACAGCTGTTTATGCACTAAAACTACTTTTTCAAGGATGGTTCTCTCTGTTTATCAAGCATATTTTGCCACCAGGGAGATGTATTTTAAAGCTTTTGTGTCATCAAAACGAAGCGAGGAGGAAGGATTGCTTTGGCTGTTCCTTCTCAATAATGGGGAAGACAACGCGTAGAAATGCTGCTCAGGGATGGTTCAAATTATCTGTTGTGTTGATTACCTAGCCAGTGCCATCTCCTCTTGCACAGATGGAATCCCGAGGCCACTCATCAGTCCCTAAACTTACTCCCTGACTTTGAGAGTACTTTGGGGTGGTACAGTGGCAGCCCCAGTGGAAAGAGAGCAATCTGAGGGCTGGCTATCCACATCACTGCCCGCCCATCGCCCAAGGACAGAGAGCCAGCTTCTTTGGTAAAGCCGTGCCTGTTACTCAGTGGAATCTAAATCCAAGAGTCGTGTCTGGCCTAGGCTTATTCATCTTCCAAAGTATAAACCTCAAGAATTTGTTTCCATGAATACATTCACTATTTGCAGCCTAACAGACCAAAGAGCATGAGGTTTAATTAAATTTTAAACAAAGCTCTCGTTTATCATTTGTTCTTAATTCCAACTTGTCAGGTTTCTCCAAGGG
Source organism: Glis glis (assembly GCA_004027185.1). Lineage (NCBI taxonomy): Eukaryota > Metazoa > Chordata > Mammalia > Rodentia > Gliridae > Glis > Glis glis. Next base: position 45,414 of record PVJS01010476.1, on the reverse strand, counting down.
AGGCAATATTTATCTCTCTTCTGTGGATGTTTTAAAGACATCATCCTTTTGATTCCCGAGGTACCCAGTTATTTTGCTCCCCAACTAAAGCAATGATGTAATTCCATCTAGTCTGCTGCATTATAGAAGGGGTTTTTAGTAATCCATAAAGCGGCCTTGACTCTGATAAGAGTATACCCTTATAGCAACTGAAAAGCCAACATAAATCAACATACTAAAAGATGTTTATAACCGGAGGGTGGAGCGCAGGTCAGACCCACCTCCATGAAGAGCAGCTGCCCAGCTGCAAGGACACTGGGAAACTGACAGCTTCCAGCCAAGATCACGCCCCGGACAAGAGCCAAGCAGGGCAGTGTCACAGACCTGGCCATTTCCACCCCATGAGTGGCCTTCTGACAGGCCATCTTTGCTCTGGAACTTCACATCAGGCTGGCAGAGGCTCTGTCCAGTCTATGTGCAGCGTGACAGCTTCCTACACCCAATCCTGCTTTGAATTCTGTTCCTTTCTCCATTCCCACTCTCAGTAAGCCTTGCACAATACTAACAATATCCTGGAGTCAGCTTTCTGAAGATCCTAACCTCCAACAATATCAAAATGCTAGCAGAAGTCAAGATGGGGTCAGGACCAGACCTGTGTGTGTTGGGAGAGGTGAGGGCATGGTGGGAGGAATTTAATGTTCCCCAAGGAAGCCAAGCGTGGTAGCACACATTTGCAATCCCAGTACTTGGGAGGCTGAGACAGGAGGATCTCAAGTTTGAGGACAGACTCAGCAAATAATGAGATTTTCATCAACCTAGTGAGACCCTGTTTCAAAGTAAAAATAAAATAGGGCTGGGGATGTAGCTCGGAGGTAGAATGCCCCTGGGTTCAATCCCCAGTGCAATAAATAAATTAAGTTCCCCAAGGAAATCGTGATGGGTAACGAACTTTGGGTTGCATGGTCTTAAATGATACTTGCACTTGGAAAGCCAGGGACGATCAGGGACCAGAGAAGGAGAGGCCAAAGAAGACCAAAAGAAGTCCCTGGAAGAAAGATACTCCAGGAAGGAGGGACGTGGTCCTCCATCGTTCCTCTGCTGAGAACGAGCGCGTGGTAGTGGTCAGTGAGGGACGTTCCCGTCTTGCACTCAGAAAAGCTCAATTTGATTCCCAGCGTCCACTTAGACGACTGTGTGATGCTGGATGGACAGGTCGCTTCCCCGCCCTGGATGCGCTGTGTTCCCTAGGAATAATGCCGCTTCTCCTGCCCAGCTCACAGAGCGGCTATTCAGAATCAAGTGAGCCATGCAGGGGAAAGCATGTTGTTGGCCACATGGCCCTATGGGAACCTAAGGTTTCATTGTCATAACACATCAGAAAGGCTAACGGCAAGCCGGTATAATGGTGGCCGAGGGGCATCTCCGCCTCCTTTAGACACTGAGGGCTGGGGGTCTTACTCACTGGTGGGTCAACCCCCTCCTGCTTCCCACCACCCCAAGTCTGAGTACTTATGCTATAGATCTATTTAGAACATCTCTCCTTGTTTAAATGTGCAGCGGCCATTTACCTTGTTATTGTCTTCCTGATATAATTTAATTTGGTGAACATGGTATAAAATAGATACTCAAATATTTGTTGAACTGAACCGAGCTGATCCTTTGTGTGCTATTCATTCAAAGTGCTTTGTGATGGCTCTCACAAGCCACTTCAGTGTGGCATCATGGCCATTCTTTGTATCAGAAGGAATGTCTCTACCTGTTGAAGGACATGTTAGCTATCATGTCCCAGAGGAGACAATAGAACAGCATGGAAATAAATATTCACGGACATCAGCTTGTCTTCAGTGAATTTTTCCAGAAAAAAAAAATTCCTTAAGACTCTAAGATCATTCTTTTGAGGTGTGGTCTGAAAAATAATTGTCTCGTGGACACTGGGGACGGGATAGATATTGCCTTTCTTTGTTGTTTTTGTTTTTTTTGTTTGTTTGTTTTTGGGTTTTTTTTGTTTTTGTTTTTGTTTTTTTTTGCTGTACCGGGGATTGAACGCAGGGGCGTTCTACCTCCGCGCTACGCCCCCGGCCCTATTTTTTGTACTTTATTTTGAAACCGGGTCTCACGAAGTTTGCGCCTCCCAAAGTACTGGGATTACAAGCGTGCGCCACCACGCCCGCCTTCCACAATTTAGTGAGACCTTGTTTCAGAATTTAAAAAATAAAAAATAAAGGACTGGGGGTATAGCTCAGAGGTAGAATGCCCCTAGGTTCAATCCCCAGAACCACAAAATAAGTAATTAATTAATTAATTAAAAATAGACGTGTACTTAAAGAGTGGAGTTCTCAACACCCTCTGGAGGGAGGAGGGAGGGGTAGTGTAATCTTAGAGCTAGGTGAGGTCACACTCCTCCTTTTCCCCACATGGAAATCTCTGTGCAGTGGAAGCAATGAAATCAAACTACAAAAGGAGAAGAGAGGGCAGGCATAGTAGTACAGGTCTGAAATCTCAGTACTTGGAAGACTGAGACAGGAGGACCACAGGTTCAAGCACAGCCTCAGTCACATAGTGAGACACTGGCAGTAAGACCCTGTTTCAAAATTTAAAAAATTAAGCCGGGAGTCATGGGGCATGTTTGTAATCCCAGTACTTGGGAAGCTGAGACAGGAGGATTATAGGTTCACAGCCAGCCTCAGCAACTTAGTGAGGCCCTCAGATACTTAGTAGGACCTTGTTTCAAAACAAAAGATAAAATAATGCTCAGAGGTAGAATGTCCCTGGGTTCAATTCCCAGTACCACACACACACACACACACACACACACACACACAAAATAGTAACGAGGAAGGAAAAGAGAGAGGGAGAGGGAGGAGGAGGGAGACAGGATGAAAGAGAAGAAAGCACGATTAAAGAGTGGGGAGAAGGTTCTTGCAGCACCAGATACATCACGAGAGGAGACTTAAATTCTGCCCTTTGCATTTAGAACCACTTTGGTTCAAGAGGCTCCATAGTGGAAAATGGTGACCTTCATCTTTTTTAATTTTTTTTGGTACTGGGGATTAAATCCAAGGGTGTTCTACCTCTGGCCTATACCACTAGCCCTATTTTTTTTTTAATTTTGAAACAGGATCTTGCTAAATTACCATGCTGGCCTCAATTAGGAGATCCTCCTGTCTCAGCCTCCCAAGTACTAGGATTACAGGCATGCGCCACCATGTCCGGCTGTGACCTTCATCTTAAACAGATTGCATATTGTAAGTGAACTGGTGAGTTTCATCCACCTGCATTGCCAAGTGATATAAGTGGCATAAGAACAGCAGAAAAAAAGAAAAAAATATATATTTTTTAATTGTCTTCAAGGAGCCGGGCGTGGTGGCGTACGCTTGTAATCCCAGTACTTGGGAGGCTGAGACCAGAGGATCCGGGTTCACGGCCAGCCTCAGCTACTTAGTGAGGCCCTCCGCAACTTCGTGAGACCCGGTTTCAAAATAAAGTATAAAAAATAGGGCCAGGGGTGTAGCTTGGAGGTAGAATGCCCCTGGGTTCAATCCCCGGTACCGCAAAAAAAAAAAAAAAGAGAGAGAAAAAAATTGTCTTCAAAGAAAAAAATACTCTTATGTTGGAAAGACAGAAACAAAATCATTTGATACTTGTTTCACAAAAGGGAAAAAAGAAAGTCCCAAGAGAATGGCATGAAAATGACAGTGGACTCGTCGTGGTGTTTCCAGAACCCTCTCTGTAGAGGAGTCCAGTTACCATTGGACTTTGGTGACAAGTGATGTCAATCAGTAGGTATATGCTTATCAGCATTGTCCAGCAACAACAACAAAAAAATACAGCTATCCTAGCTTTTAAGCAACCTCTTTTCATGTGGGAAAGTAGATCAAGTGTAGTCACTGTTGAGCTGAGAGGACCTTTTCATACAAGCAACAGAGTCACGACAGATTTGTTCACAAAATGGGCTATGATTTTGCCTCTCTGGGGTGTTTTAGAATCGGAAATTTCTAAAGCTATCATCTATCTATCTACATATCTATATCTATATTTGTATTTCTTCTTCTCATTATTATTATTATCTACTTATTTTGGTACTGGGGATTGAACGCAGGGGCCTTCTACCTCTGAGCTAGGCCCTAGCTCTATTTTGATTTTTTATTTTGCAACAGGATTTCACTAAGTTGATGAGGGCATTGCTAAGTTGTTGAGGCTGTCCTCAAACCTGTGATCCTCCTGTGTCAGCCTCTCAAGTACTGGGATTACAGGTATGTACCACCATATCCGGCTCTCTCTCTCTCTATATATATATATATATATATTTTTTTTTTTTTTTTTTTTTTTTTTTTTTGCGGTACCAGGGATTGAACCCAGGGGCATTCTACCTCCGAGCCACACCCCCAGCCCTATTTTTTATCTTTATTTTGAAACAGGGTCTCACTAAGTTGTAGAGGGCCTAAGTAGCTGAGGCTGGCCGCAAACCTGCGATCCTCCTGTCTTAGCCTCCCAAGTACTGGGATTACAAGCATGCACCACCATGCCTGGCTTCAATATATATTTTTTTATATGAACCTCCTCAGAAAATAGTAATGAACCAAAGAGATGAATCCATTCAATAGATCACTGTTGAACTGTATGGATTGTTTGGTACAAAACATATTGTAATTTCTCATGCCTCTGAAACTGTTGATCCAAATGAAAGTACACACAGTCAAAACATTTCTCTGCAAACACTGTGCTGACCACCCAGGCAACTAGGAAGAGCACGTATCCGCTGTTTGATTTGTCTTTGATGTAACTCACTTGGAGCCTACTAAAAACACAACATATTTTCAGATGTTTAATTGAAATCCTTACACTCCGGGGACTTCAGATAATCTTCATGAAGTAGATGGTGATAATACAAGTGTGTTTGGCAGAATTCTCGATGCGATTACAGAAGCTGATAAAATAATGAAGAGTAAGGCAACTTGAGCGGGCCAGATGGGGAACAAAAATCTGGATGAGCTAAATAAAAGGAAGATCATTGTTAAAAAGAAACCAAAGCAATAAGTTGCATTTCATTTAAAAGTGGGTCATGAAGTTTGAAGACAAAGAAAAAATTAATGGAAGGATGCTTAATTCCGGTCTTAATGTGTTGGTCCTTGTGTCCCTGTCTGTATTACAGAAAGTGGATGTGCTGTCCTGAGAAACAATGCTGGTACTAGATTTAAAAGACCTATCAAAATGTCCTACGTTAAGCCTTACGTAAGAGAATCAAGTGAACAAGACAGTCTTTATCTCTTGCAAGGCTCAGTAGTGGCAATCTTGACTATACTGGATTGCCTGAAATTCCAGTTGGAGCATACCAAGCAAATATCCTGGTAGAAGATGCAGCAATTGATGTACCTGGTAATATGTTACCGACATCAAGCAGAGATCGTGAACTATTCGAATATAGTAATGCCAACACCTGATAGGTGACTGTGCTACTCCTGAAAAGCAGACTTCAAAGTCCTTGAGTACTTAAGTTAGTAAATACCAAAATTCATGTAAAGTGCTTATTAAGAATATATAATAAATCCCTTGAATCTTGATATCTTATCCATTAAAATATGTTATATAAGTGTCTTGATACACTCTTAATAACTAAATTCTGAAAGTTTATTTTATAACAATTTATTTGTTGAATTGTGTGCCGCATATACTGATATATATATGCAAAGGGAGCATATAATATATTGAATTCAGTTTTTCCTTTAAGTAGAGAACAGGCAAAGCACCTGCTTCTCAAGAATTAAATTAAATTCCAGCTCAAAACTCTCAAACAATAAAAGAAGGGTGAGAAGGAGAAAAGAGATGAGGTTATAGAGAGAACAGAGAGGCAGAGAGATGGTTATAAAGAGGAAGGAAGAGAAAGGGAGTAACAGAGAAGAGGAGAGGGAGTTCAAAAGAGAGGAGCAGTGTTATGGTTTGGAAGAGCTCACATACTGACAATGTAAAATGTTCAGAGGTAAAATGATTTAATCAGGAGGGTTCTAATCTCATTGGTAGGTAAATTCATTGATGGATTAATGGATTTATTGGGTGGTAAGGTAGGCAGGTAGGGTGTGACTAAAGGACATAAGTCACTGGGGTATGTACTAGGGGATTATCTATGTCCCTTGCCCTCTTTTCTCTCTGTCTCTCTGTCTCTCTGTCTCTCTCTCTCTCTCTGTCTCTCTCTCTCTCTCTCCTTCCTACCTCCATGCCCTGAGCTCTGCACACATGACCTGAAACCTCCAGCACTATGAGCAAATAAATCTTCCTTCCTCTAGGTTGTGGTCAGCAGGTATTTTGGATCACAGCAATGAAAATGCTACTGAAACAAGAGGAAAGAAAAGTAAAGATGACTGAGGACAGCCGTATTCATATACAACAGAATTGACAAAGTGAAACGTTGAACTGAACATTAAGAAAGTACAACATTTTGTGATTAAGAAAATAACGTTATTTTCTATACAGGAGGGGACAAGTACTCCTAGAGTCATTTTAGGATCATTAACTTGAAAACTTTTGAAATATGCAAACAGGGTGACATTACTATTTTTCCATTTCATGTGATTAGGTAACTAAGATTCCTCAGTGAGGAACAGCATCTTTGTATTCACCTAAGTGCCTTGGACATGGTAGGTGCTCAATAAATATCTGTTCAATTAATGTGGGTTGGATAGCAGGACAGTAACATTTGGAGGTTAGCAAATTGTATTCCCTGGTCTGTAACTAAGGCCCCATAATCAAGTGAGAAGAAGCATTTGACTTTGCTTCCTTGGTCACTTCTCTCTGGACACTTTGATCTCTTTGTGGCACTCTACCCCACCCCAATGTTTTCCCCACTACCTGTATAATAAAGCCTGCTTTTAAAGGATAATTTAGCACTACTACCAGAGTTGTAAAGGACCAATAGAATTTAATGGCCTGTTCATCACAGGGCCCTTCTAAGGGTATTTTAAGAGGGGGCCAAGGAAGCTTTAAAAATCACAAAAAGGAATGTTTAATCCTGGAATTTCTGGCCTAAGTGAGCCAAAGATGGAAGGAAGCACGGGGATAATGGCTTAGGAAGGCAGGGCCTTCTAAGATTCCCAGGGTCACAGAGGTGGCTACCTACCTACACGCTAGTCCTGGGGCCAGAGCCCAGAGCCAGGGCTCAGACCCAGAATCCCCAAAACGCTGACCAGCGGGCCCCCGGGGGCAAGTGCTATATTTAAGGCTGACTTCATTTGTTTGCTCTGCATTTTTCTTGTAGGGAAATAAGGAGTTATTTTGGCCACATTATACCCACTGAAATCACGGAATGTTTCCCAACACATTTAATGGCCTCTAAAAAGAACAGATTTATGACTGTTCCACAACCCCAGGGAGTTTCTCAGACCCTACAAACAAAATGTTTCTTACTAATAAGCTGATAAACACACACATTAAAGCAGGTAACTACAAACTCTCCTCAATGACCAACTTTGGCCTTACTATAGAATTCGTTTAGCCTGCTCCGGCCTTGATTTACTGGTGAAGAAAAGCATGCCTCTCTTTAAGGATTTCCAGGTATTTTCTGCTTCTAGGCGAGGGATAAAGTGTGCATCTCGCTCGCCAGCCCTGATGGATTATTAGTGACTGACGAGGGCACTGCATGGTCAAGGTTGCTGAAGCGATGTCCAAGCATCATTGGTTACCAAGGTCTGCTATGGTGCAGAAGGGGAAAATTTTTTTTTCATTTTTCTTTTTTTGGTTTCTTGTTTTTGTGGTGGTGGTGGTGGTCATAGTAGTACTGGGGATTAAACCCAGAGCATTCTACCTCCAAGTTACACCCCCAGCCCTATTTTATTTTTATTTTGAAACAGAGTCTCACTAGGTTGGTGAGAGTCTTGCTTCTTGCTGAGGCTGTCCTGGAACCTGCAATCCTCTTGTCTCAGCCTCCCAAGTACTGGGATCACAAGCCTGTGCCACCACAGCCGGGTCATCCATTGATTTTGCCACGTGGCATTCATTCCTTCTCTTTGAACTGAGCCTAGATTTCCCTCTAGAGAAGTAACCCCTCCTCCAAGCCACCCCATGTACTTTGGCCTCATAGTAGAGTATAAGATCAGGTCTAATCTAATCAGTATTTCTAAGTCTCTTGATCATTAGAATAGTTTATGGATGGTAAAATGGCTTTGGGGGGGTGCCACAACAAAGGCTCTCATTTTTTTTTTTTTTCTGAAAATTTCAGCTGACAGGATTTTATAGTTTCTAGTAACTCTCTTGCAACCATGAGAGAAGGGCCTGCCTGAAAACAAGAATCAACCCAGAGGAAATAGAAATGAAATTGATGAGAGGGACTCTCTATGACCACAGCATTGAGCCCTGCTTAACATCAGACATGAAACCATATTTTTGCTTTGCTTAAGCTAGTTTGGACTAGATATCCTACTTCTTGCAAACTGAACAATCTTAACTGATATAAGCCATTAGTGCTATTTCCTACCCTGGCTGTACTCTTTAATGAATAACTTCATAGAATCGATTTACCCTAAGGAAAACATCCAACATAAATTGGGGGTGAAAATTTGTTGATAGAATTTAGAGGTTGTAGCCGGGTGTGGTGGCGCACACTTGTAATCCCAGTACTTTGGGAGGCGGAGACCAGAGGATCCGGGTTCGCGGCCAGCCTCAGCTCTCTCTCTCTGTCTCTCTCTCTCTCCCTGTCTCTCTCTCTCTCTTTCTCTACCTAGTGAGGCCCTCCACAACTTTGTGAGACCCGGTTTCAAAATAAAGTATAAAAAAATAGGGCCGGGGGTGTAGCACGGAGGTAGAACGCCCCTGGGTTCAATCCCCAGTACCGCAAAAAAAAAAAAAAAAAGAATTTAGAGATTGTTTCCACAATTCTGGGGTCCTAAGAACAAAAGAACTCACAGGAGTACCATCATATTTAAAAAAAAATATGAAGCTGGCATAATGGTGCATGCCTGTAATCCCACTATTTAGAAAGCTAAGACAGGAGGATCGCAGGATCAAAGTCAGTCTTAGCAACTTAGCAAGGCCCTCAGCAGCTTAGTAAAACACTGTTTCAAAATTTAAATAAATAAAATTAGAAAAAATAAAAATAAAAGGAGGGCTGGGAACCCGGCATGGTGGTGCACACCTCATAATCCCAGTACTTGGGAGGCTGACATAGGAAGATCTCAGGTTCAAGGTCAGCCTCAGCAACTTAGGGAGATCCTCAGCAACTTAGCAAAACCTTGTTTCAAAATAAAAAATAAAATAGGGCCAGGGGTATAACTCAGAAGCACAATGCAAAAGATAAAAATTGGACCCCAAACTTACACCATACACAAAACAAGTTCAAGTGTGTTAAATATTTAAACACAAGACTCAAAATTGTAAAACTCCTAGAAGAAAACATAGATAATACTTTCTTTTTTTTTTTTTTTGCGGTACCGGGGATTGAACCCAGGGGCGTTCTACCTCTGCACTACACCCCCGGCCCTATTTTTTATACTTTATTTTGAAACCGGGTCTCACGAAGTTGCGGAGGGCCTCACTAAGTAGAGAGAGAGAGAAACAGGGAGAGAGAGAGAGATGAGGCTGGCTGCGAACCCGGATCCTCCGGTCTCCGCCTCCCAAAGTACTGGGATTACAAGCGTGCACCACCACGCCCGGCGTAGATAATACTTTCTTGATGTTGGTCTTGACAATGATTTTATGGATATGACACCAAAACTGTAGGCAACAAAAACAAAAATAAATAAGTGAGCTGGGCATGGCAGCGCACACCTGTAATCCCAATATTTAGCAGGCTGAGACAGGAAGATCGCAGATTTGTGGCCAGTCTCAGCAACTTAGTGAGACCCTGTTTCAAAATAAAATAGGGCTGGGGGTGTGGCTTAGAGGTAGAATGCCCCTGGGTTTAATCCCTGCCCTCCCACCCCCACACACGACAGCAAGAGTAGATGAGGATATAGAAAAATTGGAATCTTTACATACTTTTGGTAGGAATGCAAATTGGTGCATCAACTACAGAAAAACAGTATGAAGCTTCCTCAAAAAATTAAAACTAGAACTATCACATGATCCTATAATCCCACTTCTGGGTATTTATTCAAAAGATTTGAAGTCAGAATCTCAAAGAGATATTAACATGGCTATGTTTTCACATCTTGACTTAATGTAAGTCAAGATGTGAAAACAACCTAAGTTTTTACTGACAGGTGAATGAATAAAGAAAAGGCAGTATGTACAGACAATGGAACACTATTCAGCAGCCTGTAGAGAAAAGGAAATTTGCAATATGCCACAAGATGGGTGAGTTTTGAGGCTATTACACTAAGTGAAATAAGTCGGTTGCAGAAAGACAAATACTTTATGATTCACTTACGTGAGTTATCTACAATAGTCAAATTCATAGAACCAAAGAGTGAATAGAGGTGCCAGGGGGAAGGGAATTGGGGAGTTATTAACCAATGGGCATGAAGTTTCAGTTAAGCAAGATGAATAAACTCTAGAGATCAGCCATACAGCATGGGGAGGCAACTTAGCCAGACTCTCGGCAACTTGGTTAGATCCTGTTTCAAAATAAAAAAAATAAGCCGGGTGTGGTGGCGCACACTTGTAATCTCAGTACTTTGGGAGGCGGAGACCGGAGGATCCAGGTTCGCAGCCAGCCTCAGCTCTCTCTCTCTCTCTCTCTCTCTCTCTCCCTGTCTCTCTCTTTCTCTCTACTTAGTGAGGCCCTCCATAACTTCGTGATACCCGGTTTCAAAATAAAGTATAAAAAATAGGGCCGGGGGTGTAGCGCGGAGGTAGAATGTTCCTGGGTTCAATCCCTGGTACCGCAAAAAGTAAATAAATAAAAATAAATAAAAAATAAAATAGGGCTGGGGGTGTAGCCCAGAGGTAGAATGGCTCTGGGTTCAATCCCCAGTACCACACACACAAAAAAGAATAACGTACTGTGTACTTCAAATTTTAAGAGGGTAGGACTAGGGAGGTGGCTCAGTGGTAGAGCACTTGCCTAGCATGCATGAGGTCCTAGGTTCAATCTCCAGTCCTAGAAAAAAACAGAAACCTAAAAGAGTAGTTCTTTTTTATTTTCATCATCATCATCATCATCATCATCATTATTATTATTTGTGTGTGTGTGTGTGTGTGTGTGTGTGTGTGTGTGTGTGCTAAGTTGCTGAGGCTGGTCTCGAACCTGTGATCCTCCTGTCTCAGCCTCCCAAGTACAGGCATGCACCGCCACGCCTGGTTTCACCATAGCTCTTTAATCCAGAGTGAACACAGACCGATACTGGTCCAATCAGACTCTATCAAAAGAATTGGGAATCTGGTGCTGAAAGACCCAGCTCCCGAAAGCCCAGTCATCCCCATGGTCTCTAAATTTCCATGCTGCCTCGCTTTTCCAGGGCCTTCCTGTTCAACTTTGCTTTGGATCCTATGAGAGTATTTGGGATCATTTTAACAAATTCTCTTATTTAAGTTGCTTTCTGTGACTTCTCACCAAAAGAACCTCCCTATCTAATGCAGCAGCAGTGTTACCAAAAACTTTCAATATCATATTTTCCATATTGGTTCAGATTTGTTGAAGGCTACCATCCCTATTACTAAGGGCATTTCATTCCATGACCTATAAAATGCTTAAGGTAAAAGGGAAATAACTTGATTGCATTCTTGTTAGAAGTCTAAATTTTAAGAGGAGTCAATTTGATAAAAAAAAAAACTGGCCTTTTCTGCCCTTTTTTAAAAGGAAAATACCATATGCCCTGAAGTCCCACCCTAATGCTCTATTCAGGGACCATGCTGTGGGATCTAACATAACCCTAAAAGCAGAAAGTGGCTACAGGAGCTTCCGTGCCAATGCAGCAGTACTATAGACAGCCACCTACCATAGAATCTAGCTCTAAGTGAAAAGACGGCCGTGCAGTTCACCGGGGTCTTCCAGCAATGGCTAGGCATGTTTTGAATATCTACCTTTTTCTTGGAATCTTTTCTATATTGGGGAGGGGGCTACACACACACACACACACACACACTCAATTTGTGTGTGTGTGTGTGTGTGTGTGTGTGTGTGTTTTACTAGGGATTGAACTCAGGGACATTCTACCTCCAAACTACACCCCCAACCCTTTTTATTTTTTGTTTTGAAACAGTCTCGCTAGGTTGCCGAGGTCCCATTAAATTGCTGTGGCTTAGCCAGGTGTGGTGGCGCACGCTTGCAATCCCAGTACTTGGGAGGCTGAGACAGGAGGATCACAGGTGTGCGGCCAGCCTCAGCAATTTGTGAGGCCCTCTGCAACTTAGTGAGACCCTGTTCCCAAATAAAGAATAAAATAAGGCTAGGGGTGTAGCTCAGGGATAGAATGCCCCTGGGTTCAATTCCCAGTACTGCAAAAAAAAAAAAAAAAAGAAATTGCTGATGCTGGCCTTGAACCTGTGATCCTCCTGTCTCAGCCTCCCAAGTACTGAGATTACAGGTGTGCACCACCACACCCAGCCCAATTTTATAATTTAAAGCAGGCATGAAAAAAATCACAGTGATAAGACAGAAATAAATCAAAATTCTGAAGGAGTATGTAAGTCTCAATTTATTATTCAACCATATATGCTGATATTTATATTCTATGCCATTTTTGATAATGGGTCTTATAAAGGTCCTTAAAAATAACATTTGTGCATCATATACAAAGTCTCTTGTTAATTGAAACGAGGTGACTAACAACCCATGTTTAAGCCTAACTTTAAATATTCGTTATTCTTATTTGAATATTTATTTATTTATTGTGGTACTGGGGATGGAACCCAGGGGCATTCTACCTCTGATTTACACCCCCAGCCCTATTTTTTTTATTCTTTATTTTGAAACAGGGTCTCACGAAGTTGCAGAGGACCTCACTAAGTAGCTGAGGCTGGCCATGAACCCAGATCCCCCTGTCTCAGCCTCCCAAGTACTGGGATTACAAGCGTGCACGCCTGGCTACTTTATTTTTTTTATTTTTGAAATAGGGTCTCACTAATTGCAGAGGGCCTCACTAAATTGCTGAGACTAGCTGCAAGCCTGCGATCCTCCTGTCTCAGCCTCCCAAATTCTGGTATTACAAGCATGTGCCATCACACCCAGCTAAATATGTTTATTTATTAGCACAAATACAAGCAGGAAAATTTGAATTCCAGATATTTAAGTAGATATTTTATTTTAAAAACAACACTTCCCTCCCCAACAAAAACCCTTTCTTCTATTTCTTTTTAGTAATATGCACGTAAGAAGAGATTTAGTCTTATTAGTGTTATTAGATGTTGCTTAGTAATTTAAGTTTTGCTCAAAAAATACTTCAGATGCCTAGAGAATTATCAAATTGTGCTGGGAAGCAGAAAATAGTAAAAATAACTTAAAGCACAGAGCTCTTGCTTATTATTGGTAGTGTCCCACTTAAACACTAGACTATTCTGCACAGTGTGGAAGACCAAAGGAACACATCTTGTTTTTGATATTTTGGTACTGGGGGTCAAACCCAAGGCCTCACACATCCGAGACAAGCACAATAACAATGAGCTATGTCCCCAGCCCTTCCTACTTTCTTATTTTGAGTCAGGGTCTTGCTGAGTAGCCCAAGCTGGCCTTGAATTTGCAATCCTTCTACCTCAGTCTCCGGAGCCGCTGGGATTACAGGTGTGCCTGGCTAGAGGAACACATCTTTATCACCAGCACCCAACACTTAACTTGTCCAGCCTCCACCATGCCCACCTGTTAGCAATCCTCCTGCCATCTACAGCAGATGAGCTTTCAGCGATACTCCATAGCATCGCAGAGGAATAGCCACAGAACAGAAACCTCAGTAAAGCCTTTGGAGCAGAGAGGGGCTCTTTCTGAGTTAATGGGGTGTAGAGTCCCACAGAAAGACTTGCCCTGGGCTTCGCCAAACCTGAGGCTCTCTATTCACCCAGGGAAACCATTAGTGCCCAAGACATTTGAAACATTAACTATGCACTTAAATTTGGGGAAATCAGCTTTACCAAAAGTGTCAGCAAATATCATCGAATCTGCTTCAGAAAAGAGTAATACTGGCTGAAAACCCTTGTGGTTTAGATTCCATATCCAAAGTGAGATAATGCAAGAATGCCAAAAATTTAACAGAGCCTTCTCAAGTAACAATCTTGTCCTTGAGGGAACACTGGGATTTGCAGTTGTGGAATTTTCCATCCTTTTATTCTTTCATTGTTTTCTATCTCCTTCAAGTGTCAGTTGATTCCTCAGCCACAGCTGTACAAATCACAGGACTTTTTTTTTAATTGGCATAAGACATATACATTATTCATCTATTCAGTTTCATCTGAAGAGAATCCAATAAAGAAGCACTTTTATTTCCCAATGAAAATTTAAAGCTGCTTTTTTTCTCCACAAGAAAACTCCACCCAAGATCAACGTAAGTACAAACTTAACAGAGCCTGCGTGAATAAGATTTTATGAAAATGTAGAACCTGGGTTTTTTTTCTGTTATGCATCATGGTACTTGTATATAAATATGTAACAAAGTCAACATCTGGTTTGTGAAGTCTTCCCTATCATAATAATACCAAGAATACCCTCTGCTTTTTCTAGCAAATATTGACTAAAGAGGACACTTTGTTGCCATTGGTGCTACATCCTTGATAGAAAGTAGGTACATAGTACAGGATTTGTTTTCCTGTAACTAAATACAACGGAGAAGAAAATTCAAGTGGTTCTTACAGGTAAAATCATTCTCCTTGCCCCAGGGTTATTGAGTGAAGGAGAGGACACAGGTGAAGGTCATCTTGACCCCCACTTAGCAAGAGGCTCTTTTATCAGTAGTTCAAACAAAGTGAGCCAAGTTACACACACACACACACACACACACACACACACACACACACCTCCCTATTTGACAGAATGCAGTTCTGATTCGCAAACATCCTATGTGAAAAGAAGGAAGATGTAGCTGGGCGTGGTGATGCACGCTTGTAATCCCAGTACTTGGGAGGCAGAGACCGGAGGATCCGGGTTCGCGGCCAGCCTCAGCTACTTTAGTGAGGCCCTCCGCAACTTAGTGAGACCCTGTTTCAAAATAAAGTACAAAAATAGGGCCAGGGGTATAGCTCAGAGGTAAAACACCCCTGGGTTCAATCCCCGGTACTGCAAAAAAAAAAAAAAAGAAGGAAGATGTTAGCATGGATGCTGAGGCGTGAGGTTCATTATTTAATGGAAGGAGTAACCTTTCTCTCTCCAGGAGATAGTTCACCACTCCCTACTGGGCATGAGGGTTCTAGAAGACGCTTGGAGAAGAGCAGTGAGGAGTCTCCACCTGTCTGCCAGCCCCGGTTCCCACGCATTCCACCCCACTCGCCAAGACTGAGGAATTAAATCCTTAAATAGTAAGCGTCAGCTGCAAAGCGGAGCTCTGAGCAACGAAAGGAAGATGTGAGACCAAAGCCGTCCATGGGAAAAGTCACCTCACAAAAGAGACAGACACGACTTTGGAAGCAAAGCAAGACTTCTCCACCTCTCCCGAGCCAATACTCTCTCATCGTGAGCGATCCCGGTTATTTCGAGTCAGAAGCAAACTATGGAGAGCTCTGTCTGCGGGCAAGTAGAAACAGCACACGACAAAGAGGGCGAGGGAACTGATGAAATACACATACTTCACGAATTACGCAATTCCTGAGGAGGAAGATGCAGCGGGCGGGATTTAACCCCTTCTGGTGAAAAGGTCAAAGACACCTGCAGACAATCACATCCATTTCTTTCAGCACCGATCCATTCTATTGAACTTTTCTTTTCTCCTGATATTTGAGCTGGTTCCAAGGCTTGGTACATGTGCCTCAGGAAATGCCTTCACATAGAGAAAGGAACAGATTTCAACCTTTGTCATTGTTTTCGAAAAAACTCATTGATTCTGAGTCAGGGAAGTTATAATTGGTGACGATTCAGTTCTGAACCGCACCAAAGCAGACCCCTGAACTCGGTCAGGCCAATGGCTGGGACTTTATACTTTCGGGGTGGTGAAGAGGGTGGCCTGGCTCCAGGCGATACTGAAAAGTCTCTGAATTCAAATCCATAAATGCACCTGTCAGGGGATGACGGGTCCATTCCTCACCTCAGGAACTCAGGAGCAGCGGGGTCCGTGGCAGAAGAGAATTTCAGCACGCGCCAGTCAGAGACAAAGACAGAGGTTTATTTAGGAAAGTGGGGGATCTCAAGAGGAAGGGGTCTTTAAAATACTTCCTTTATAGGGGACCCCAAGAGGGGGTGAGTAGGGATGGGGGTCCGGTCCCTTTTTTTTAGATCCTCAGGTTCCTGCCATTTTATTGGTGTGTGCTATGTGATGCTTGGTCTTGAACCACAACCAGACTTTTTTTTTGGGGGGGAACCTTTGTTTGCCAGCATCTCGGGAATTTCAGGTGGGAAGATAGGCCATTATGATTAAAAACTGTAGACCTATTGAGGACCTTTGCCTAAGAAAAGGACAGGCTAGATAGGCCATTATGATTAAAAGTGTGGCCTACTAAGGACTTTCACCTAAGAAAGAGAAGACCCTATAAGATGAAGTTAAGGATTATGAAGTTTCCAGATTTTAAAACTGTATTTTTTCTTTTCTTCCCAGTTTGTCTCCTTTCTACCTGATATTTTATTTCTTCTATCCTACCTACCTCATACCCAGAAGGTACTAGAACAGCACAGCCAATTGGTGAGGCTGACATGTATTTATTTATTTATTTATTTATTTATTTATCTATCTATCTATCTATCTATACTAGGGATTGAACCCAGGGCCATTCTACCTCTGAGCTACACCCCCAGCCCTTTTATTTTTTATTTTGAAACAGGGTCTTGCTAAGTTGCTGAGGCTGGTCTTGAACCTGTGATCCTCCTGTCTCAGCCTCCCAAGTCCTGGGATTATAGGTGTGCGCCACCAGGCCCAGCTTGATGTTTATTTGATAGCACCTTCCCTTTCCTTCCCCATTTCAGGTTGTCCTCGTGTTCATTTTTACCTGGTTTTGCCTGTCGAAATGTGTCAAGGTAAGGGAAAAGACCGTGGGACTTGGGACCTCACATTCCTTAACGGGGGACTTTGTATTTCCTTTGATGAAAGGGTTTGCTAAAAACAAATATTTTAAGAAGTAAAGTGGGAGGGAGGGAGCAGGAGTGGTTATTTCGTTTCCCCGTTTTTCTCCAAGTAAGTTAAAATGTATTGAAGAGTTAGCACATCTTGTGTTTGTATATAAATAAAAATGATAGTGGTGTGTGACTTTTATTTATCCCTGGAGTAAGGTGGGGTGGGCAGGGGTAGTTAGAACAGCCCAGATCCATAAAGCATGATAGGACATGACAGGTTGATGCCATGCGGAACTAGAGTGGCCCTGGAGGGTGACTCGCTCAACCTCATCGCTTTAGACTTGAGAAACCAAGGATCAAAGGGGGAAGAATTTTTGTGCAAAGAACAACCATGGTTATTATTATTATCTTTTTAATCATTAGAAACTTTTTTTTTCTTTTTCTGGTACTGGGGATTAAACCTAGGGGCATTCTACCTCTGAACTACACCGCAGCCCATTTTATGTTTTATTTTGAAACAGGATCTCACTAAGTTGCTGAGAGCCTTCCTAAATTGCCTTGAACCTACGATCCTCCTGTCTCAGCCTCCCAAGTACTGGGATTACAGGCATGGGCCACCAAGCCCAGCCATTGGAAACATGTTTAATTAAAAAAAGCAAAAATGTGAATATGACTTACTGGCCATTTGCTATCTGTGTTACCTGGGACAAGTTACTTAACCCCTCTGTGCCTCAGTTTCATCGCGTATAAAGTTGAGCTAATGATAGTGTCTACTTCATAGACTTGCTAGGAACATAAAATCATTTACAAGTTAATACCTGTGGAGCACCCAGGACAGAATGTGGGAACAGGTATTTGATAAACCTCAACTGTTTTATTGTTATCCTTGCCACCGCTACTATTGATCATTCAGAAAAGCCTTTTTCAAGTAAGTGAGGTTTTGGTCAAGAACTGGAAAACTCCATCCACTGTGGACTGGCCTGTCACTGGGACGGAGCCCAGCTGCAGCGTATAGTCAAACCAGGGAGGGGGCAAGGGAGAGTCGTCTCATCTTCCTGACTAATAATCACTCACTTTTTTAAACACTTAAGAATCGATTTTTGTTGCACTAAAAACTACAAAAATTAAATTGAAAATCCAACCTTTCTCGAGCCCCAGTTTTGATTTTTTTTTTTTTTGTAGAGTTGGGAATTGAACCCAGAGGTATTCTACCTCTGAGCTACACCCCCAGCCCTATTTTATTTTTAAACAGGGTCTCACTAAATTGCTTGAGCTGGCTTCAAACCTGCCATCCTCCTGTCTCAGCCTCCCAAGTACTGGGATTACAGATGTGCACCACCACACCTGGCTCCAGTTTTAATTTGAACAAATCTTGACCAAGCCACTTCCTCTCATATGGTAGTTTTTATATCTGATGTAAATAACTATCTTTACCTGAATTATTGTAAAGATTATGTACGTGAAAGCACTTTCTGGGTTGTAAATTTTACAGAAATCATACATTCTTTAAAAGCCACAAGGCTTACCAATTATAAAATCACTGGGTGGGGTGGGGCAGGGGACATTCCTGATTTCTTCCAAGAATTTAGCATCAACCATAGAAATAGAAATGTATGAGCCAAATACTCATGGAAAATGTGTTCAAAAGAAAGAGCGCTGAGCTGGGAATTGGAGGTTTGGGTTCCAGCTCTAGCTCTCCCATGGGCACTTCGCAGGGCCCTGGGCAAATCATTTAGGCCTCTGGCATCGGTTTCCTTTCCTGTAAAAAGCAGGGTGTGTTAGAGGATCTCTTCCCTCTAATTTTATAATTCTAAATGCCATGCATATGTTTGCACAAATCCGTGAGTCATTAAAATCTGGTAGGTTTCAGAAAAATTATTTAATAAACAAAACATCTAATAAGCAATTCAAGAGATCAAAGCATTGCATCACCGTGTTTAGGCAGACTTCAAACCCAACAAGAACGCCTTGGAATCGTTGCGTTGTTGTGCAATGGTGTAAGGCTGCGAGCTCGCGTTCACACTCTTTGCACATCTCTCCTCCTTCTCTGGGTTACTTAATAAATGGTGCCTCTCTCGAAACAAAAGCATAAGGGCACAGCATGATTCTATAACATCTTCAGCATCTTAAAATACTCTGATAACAGTTTTAGGTCCCCTCCCCCTCCGTCTCTGACTCCATCAATGGACTGACTTCGTGAAATAGGTTGGCTGGGCCAATTATCTTACCCATTTTACAAGTGAATATCCTGGGGGCAAAGAAATAAAACAGCTTGATTCCTCTTAGAGTTGATGGTCCTCAGCTGGCGCAGTGGCCCACGCCTGCCATCCCAGCTACTCAGGAGGCTGAGGCTAGAGGATGGCAAGTTCGAGGCCAGCCTGGACAACTTAACAAGACCTTGTCTCAGAATAAAAAATAAAAAGAGCTGGGGGTGTAGTGCTCCTGGGTTCGATTCCCAGTATTGGAAAAAAAGAGTTGATGCTCCTTACACTTGAATCTCCTGACTCTCCAGTGAAACCCGCCCCAGCCTAGGAGCAACAACCTCTGCCTGCGGTCACTGCATGAGCTCCTCCTTCCTGCCACCTTGTGGAAAGCCCGGTCCACCCCTCACAATGTCTGGCTCACCTCCCTGTTAAGAACAAAAAGCTCTTCTCCCGCCTACTACCCAAGTCACTGTCTGGGACCCCGGACAGAACTGAAGTGGTTCCATCCTTTTAAAGGGCTGCTTTGACCAGGCACAGTGGTGCATGCCTATACTTGGGAGGCTGAGACAGGAGGATCGCAGGTTTGAGGCCAGCCTCAGCAACATAGCAAGACCCTGTTTCAAAAATAAATAAATAGAACCGGGCATGGTGGTGCACACTTGTAATCCCAGTACTTGGGAGACTGAGACAGCAGGATCACAGATTCGGGACCAGCCTCAGCAACTTAGTGAGGCCCTCTGCAACTTAGTGAGACCCTGTTTACAAAATGAAAGAAAGAAATTGGTCTGGGGGGTGTAGCTCGGAGATAGAATGCCCCTGGGTTCCATCCCCAGTGCCACAAAAATAAATAATAAATAAATAAATAAGTGGTTTCTATGGAAAAAATGAAGTTTCCAGATCGAAACAATGGGCTTATTGATAACCGGACCAGACCCTGCTTCCTCTGCCCTGTGGTTTTTCCTGTAATTCAGTGGCTGCTTGGGAGAGCTGTCCAGAACACGTTCACCAGGGCTATTTATTTTTTCATCCTGAGATTGTGGTCATCATTTGGTTTATTTAAAAATGGAAGGGGAAAGCCGGGCGTGATGGCGCACACTTGTAATCCCAGTACTTGGAAGGCCAAGACTGGAGGATCGCAGGTTCGAGGACAGCCTCAACAAGTAGTGAGACTCTCATCAACCTAGTAAGACCCTGATTCAAAATAAAATAGTGCTGGGGGTGTAGCTCGGAAGTAGAATGACCCTGGGCTCAATCCCCAGTACCACACACACCAAAAAAAAGAGATTGTCCTAGTAAAATGTTTTGCCAGGCATGGTGGTGCACGCTTGTACTTGGGAGGCTGAGACAGGAGGATCGAAGGTTCGTGGCCAGCCTCAGCTACTTAGTGAGTCCCTCCGCAACTTAGTGAGACCCTGTTTCAAAATAAAGAACAGAAAATAGGGCTGGGGGTATAGCTCGGAGGTAGAATGCCCCTAGGTTCAATCCTCAGTACCACATAAAATAAAATAAAAATGGAAGGAAGAGTAAATCATGTCCTTGAAAGAAAAATCCTACAAAGTTCTGGACATCGTATCTCCATAGAGATCATTAAAATTTGAGAATTATAACCAGGCATGGTAGTGCACACTTGTAATCCCAGTACTTGGGAGGCTGAGACCTGAGGATCCAGGCTTTATATTGTGTGTGTGTGTGTGTGTGTGTGTGTGTGTGTGTATGACTGAGGATTGAACCTAGCGACATTCTACCTCTGAGCTACACCCCAGCCCTGTTTTATTTTTTATTTGGAAACAGGGTCTCACTAAGTTGCTGAGAGCCTCACCAAGTTGCTGAGGCAGGCCAGGAACCTGTGATCCTCCTGTCTCCGCCTCCCAAGTACTGGGATTACAGCCGTGTGCCACTATACCCGGCTTTATATTACTTTTTAAGACAAAAACAGGAGGTCCTTCCATGTAGAAAGCATACCATGAACAAGGACAAGGACTGGAAATCACCAGACATTTATAGGACCCAGGAAGTAGTTTTCCATGCACACAACAAAACTTAGCAAGCTACTACTATGTTCCAGATGTGAAGTTCAGATGATGCAAGGATTCTGGGGCACCGACATCCACCTTCAGCCCTCACATTGGCTGCAGGAGAGGCCGAACAGCTGACTCAGGAGTTAAGCATCAGGAGGGATTAGGAGAATAAGGTGAAGGCTGTATCAGCTCCATGTTGAGGGTCCATAAAACTAGACTCAGGGTCAGTACTTAATTGAATGAAAATAGAGGATTATTGAAGATCTGGGGCTAAGGAACGAATGTGACCAGGGTTAGGTATGTGACTTATTTAGAGCAAATGTGTACGATCCATTTAGAGGAAGGAGTGAGGAAGAAGGGCTGGCTAGCAGATGACTTTGTAGGACCCGTGCGGGAGATCACAGGAAACATGAGAAATGTGCGAAGATGGTAAGAGGCCAGAGAAACATGGCGGCACTAAAGGGAATGAAAGAGCACAAACATAGAAGGGTAGGTGTGGTGCTGCAGCCTGGAATCCCTGTTCTTGGGAGGCTGAGACAGGAGGATCGCAGGTTTGAGGTCAGCCTCAGCATTTAGCGAGACCCTGTTTCAAAATTAAAAAATAAAATAAAAAGGACTGGGAGTGTGCTCCGAGATAGAATGCCCCAACATTCCATCTATAGTGCCACAAAATAAAAGAAGAAAGAAAGAGAGCAAGAGAGAGAGAGAGAGAGAGAGAGAGAGAGAGAGAAGGAAAGAGGAGAGGAGAGGAGAGGAGAGGAGAGGAGAGGAGAGGAGAGGAGAG
>PVJS01010476.1:0-23282 GCA_004027185.1 Glis glis | reverse complement strand
GAGGTCTCTGGGTCCTGGTGAGAAAGAAGCAGTCTGAGACGGTCTACACAGGAGTGGCTCTTAACACCACGGGACTAACAAGACAGCTGAGGCAGCAGGTGAAGCGCAGGTAGAAGGGAAAGAAGAAAACCTTCCTAGGGACGCCTCACGTTAATAGGGTAGAAGTGGCCGAGTGTGGTGGCGCACATCTGTAATCCTAGTACTTGAGAGGCTGAGACAGGAAGATCACGGGTTCAAAGCTGGCACAGGCTAACTTAGTGAGATCTTGTTTCAAAATAAAAATAAGAATAGGTCTGGGGGTGTAGTTCATAGGTAGAACACCCCTGGGTTCAATCCCAGTACCAAAAAAGGGGGGATAGAAGTGGAAAGGAGCGCAGGAAGAGGTCAGGAGACACACGAGAATGCCAGAGAGCCAGGGAGGTGCAGACTAAGACGGAAGGAGCCCTGGATCCAGAGCCTAGAGGTCACGGGCTGCCTTTGGGAAAGAACGTGGAGTGGGTGGAGAGAGGGAAAACCAGGCTCGTGGGTGGACAGCAAGAGGCCAACTTTAGTGGTGCAATGGAGGAGTGCAGAATATTGATGGTGATCGGGTTTGCAGCTAGAGGACTTAAGACAACAAGGAGAATTACCCCTTGCAGGCAAATTCCAAAGAAGAAAGCGGCAAACGGGGTAGTGAAAATACAGACTCTCCCCAGACTTCTCGCCCACGCCGGGGGGCACAATTACCCCCTCTCCTGGATGACTCACCGATGTCTACCTCCTGTCCAGACCTCTTCCCTCTTCCGGAGCTCCAGAGCTATATACAGTGACCTACTAGACAGCTCCACCTGGACTCTGAAAAACACCTCAAATTCAACCTGCCCAAATCAAATTCATGGTGACCTCTTCCTGCAAGGAAGGCCGTCTCCTGCTGCCCCTCGCCATGACAGTATCATGATTCATTAAATTGCCAAAGTCAGAAAGTTGGGGCTCAGCTCTACACTTGTATGGCTCTATGCCTTTGCTTTCTAAGCTCTAGGCTTCAGCTAGAGCGACCGTCTCACAGTTCAAGTCGGATCATCTCCACCCCTGCTGAGAAGGCACCAGTGGAGGGGCAGGGCCGCAGTCTGACAGGACTATTCAGGCCCACTGGGCCCTGCCCACTCACCTTGCACTCTCTCCCCACCCAGGCTTCCCCGCCACCCTGCCTTCCCTCTGCTTCCTCACACGCTTCCAGTGCTCTTCCGCCTCTGAGCACTGCACGTGCCGTTCCAGCTGCCTGGTACCCCTCCCCACCGCCCTCCCCACCTGGTTAACTTCTACTGCAGACCGGCTAGAAGACAGTACAGACGAGTGGTTAAGACCCCTGGCTTCAGAAGCAGACTCCTCTACTGAGGTCCAATGGCCACTCTCTACTTGCCACCCGCTGTGTGATCCTCAGCAAGTTGCACACTGTCTCTGAGATGCTTCCCACCTCTATGTTAACATGAGCCCACACCTCACAGACACTAACATAGGAAGCACTAAGCTCTGGACATAGGATATAATAAACGGTAAAGATCACCTATTTACATTTATCCTTCTTTCCAACCACAGGGTTAATCATCGATTTCTTGAGAAGCCAGGTGACCGGGTCACCCGTCCTCTGTCTGAACCCCTGTCCCCCTTGCATTCCAGTTCATTGTACCCACCCTAGATTTAACGTTGCATTTATTCTCAAGATATCCCTTCCACCTGTCTTCTCTGCCAGGTTGAAGGCTTCTTCAGAGCCGAAGTCGGCTGGCTTTGCTCCATGCAGAGCGCAGCTCCTAGCACAATGCCTGCCTGGAATAGAGTAGACACTCAACCAATATTCAGTCCATGAATGAATGAGCAAATGAGCAACAAGGGCAGCCCAGCCGTGGTGACAACATGAGGGTCAGCATAACCAGCTTGTCCTGTCCGCGACAACCCAGCACTTTGCCACTGGACCGTTGCATCCTTGCTTTGCAGTGATTAGCAGAGCATCATCTCATGTGTGAATGCCAGTCAATTTTTATTAGCAAGATTTATTTTTTAGAAACCAGATGAGTCGAGGGGGGAAATCCACACAGGCCTCTTTGACCAAGGACCCTTGGTAATCCAGGGTTGAGGCTAGAGAAGATGGTGACGGAAGTGATGGTAACCTTGTAATTAACAAGGCTTGTGAATAAGAGCACGTGAAAGCCACGTGCATGCTGGCGGAGTAGGTGGAGCGCGCAGAACAGCAGCTCTGGAAGGTTGTCTCACACGCCGAGTGAGAAGCAGAGAGCCCGCTCCCTTGCTGCCTCTGGCCCACCCTGACTTTCTGTGATATTTTCATATATGGATATCTAACTGGACCCCTCACCTAGAGAGGGCCTTCCACAGTCTTCCGGCCATGACGAGTGGGGCTCATGAGGCAGGTCACATGCTCTACATCTGCCCTTTCCATCTGGTGACCTGCCCTCGGGGTCTCTTCTGAGGAGAGTCACCAAGTTGGCTCAGGGTGGTGCACGCTTGTAATCCCAGTACTTGGGAGGCTGAGACAGGAGAATCACAGGTTCGCGGCCAGCCTCAGCTACTTAGTGAGGCCCTCCGCAACTTAGTGAGACCCTGTTTCAAAATAAAGAATAAAAAATAGGGCTGGGGGTATAGCTTGGAGGTAGAATGCCCCTGGGTTCAATCCCGGTACCACAAAAAAAATATTATACTATTCTATATTTTATCTCTGTGCCTCCTCCTCTTCCTCCTCCTCCTCCTTCTCTTTCTTCTTCACCTTCTTCTTCTTCAGATGGAACCCAAGGGCATTCTTACCTCCAAGCTACACCCCCAGCCCTATTTTATTTTATTTTATTTTTGAAACAGGGTCTCCGTAAGTTGCTGAGGCTGTCCTTGAACCTGTGATCCTTCTGTCTCAGCTTCCCAAGTGCTGGGATTCCAGGTGTGTGCCACCTCGCCTGGCTCTAGGGGAGGTTTTCTGATTGTCTTTGTGGGAAAATACTAAATCCACGGGAAACTCCTACATGAACCTTGAGAAATATGAGGTAGAGCAGAAAAAGATCCCTAGAGACTTTGTAGATCCTCTTTACTGCGGCATCCAACCCCTTTGATTAACACCTTCCATAGTTTCTAACAATGTTCTCTCCCTCAGTGGAACAGCTTGGGAGCCCTGGAATGCTGGAGTGGACAATAGGTTTGGCATCGTCATTAGAATTTATACTAACGTTCTCAGTGGACTTCCTTTTATTGAGCATCTAGTAAATGTAAACCACAGTGCATCCCTTTGCTGGTCGTTCTGTTGAGCAACAGTTTCAATACCTTGAGGGTAAACCTAGTGAGCTTTGTCCTCTTTTAAGGACGGGTAATGAGAATTGAAGCCTTCTTAGCACTTGCAGATCCTGATGTTTCCTTGCTTCCTAGGACTGTTTATCTCAAGAGTTTTGTTTGGCCCTGGCAGACTGCTGTCTTCACTGAAACAGTAAAAGTAGAATTAACCACCACAATAATGGTAGCATCAAGAATCGCAATGAAAACCTTCCACTTTCAGAACTTCGTGAACCTTTTTCAAGGAATCCATTATTACCCAGGATCTCTATTAGAGTTCAAAAATGTGAAATGGCTGGGAAAAAAAGGCTTATGTAACATTTAAGAAAAAAAAACAACCCACTGATTGTAAAGTCATAGCTATGCTAAGATTGTAACTCTATGAAAATTAGATAACATATTGACAGTAACTGGAAGGAAACATTAAAACATGTTTTTTTAGAATAGCAAAATTAGAGACATTTTTTTCTTGCTTGATTTCTGCTTTTGTTGTTATAGTATTATTTGTACAATACAAGGTTGTCAACTAAACATATTTATTATGCTTAAGATATACTGGAAAATAATAATTCCCTTACAGCACAGACATTAAAAATTATACTCCACCTTAAAACTGAATGGGGAAAATATGGAGCTTCTCCACCTTACCTTTCTAAAAACTATTACTTATTCTACAAAACAAAACAGGGAACAGCTTTTAGCATAGTTCTTAAAAGTGGCAGGAATGAATTTTATTTATCTACTTTGGCATCACTGATGACAGCCTCAAAATTTTATTTCTTTTAATGAGAAATGCTAGAACAAAATACATTCTTATTGAATTTTCTTTTTGATTATCTAGGAGACCAGAGAACCTCTGGGAAAACCACCATACATTTGAGGAATCCTTAGTGGGGTTTGGCCCGAAAACACTCCACTACAAGTGCTAAAAGACAGAATGCAGATTTGAATCACTAAATTGCAGGTCTGCAAATTTGACTTATAAAATAACCATACAGTTGTCATATTTCTTGGCCCTTGTTTAGTCAGGGTTTCACCCCGCAGGGAGTTATTGCCAGTAAACAACACTGAATATAGGGTTAGGATAAATACGACACTGAATGGGCATTTCCTTCTGTCTGGAAATTTCCATGACTTTTAAAAAAAAATTTCATGGTACTGGGAATTGAACCCAGGGGTATTCTACCTCTGAGTTACACAGCCTTTTTTATTTTTGTTTTGAAACAGGATCTCGCTGGGTTTCTGAGGGTCTCGCTACGTAGCTGAGGCTGTTCTCCAACCTGCGATCCTCCTATCTCAGCCTCCCAAGTACTGGGATTACAGGCATGCACCACCTCACCTGGCTTCCATTTACTTTTTAAACTAAATGATTTCTGTCCATAAGAATGGACTGCCCTTCCCCACTGGTGCACCATTAAAAGGTTAAGAGAGTCTGTGGCTAACTTGAACTTATCAGGCTTAGAGTTCAGGCTTTTCCTGGCACGCCTTCTCTGCAATTCAATCCAATAAAAATGTGTCCAGCCGAGTGGCTTCCCAGAGCTGCTGGGTCAATAAGCCGGACCAGGAGGCTATGGAAACACCTTGCTGACCCTTGAATGCTCTGTCTCATCCACTGGTTAGCACAGTTCATGCTGGACTTCTCAAGAGTTCAAGCAGGAGTCGCTGGACTGCATGTTCCCAACCTTCCTTTTCACATGACTAGCTATCCTTGGTGAGCCTTATCAGCTGCAAAAACAAATAAGTCCAGAGCTATAACAATAAGCTATCTTCTGAGGAACAAGTGAAGTACCCAATACTGGTAAATTGATTGCCACACTAAAGAGAATAAACTTTGTTATAGGAGCCAATGGGAGTAACTTTTGAAAAGGACAGAGATAATGTAGCCTGGATTTAGGATGAGAACTAAACCTACAGGCAGAGTAATATAGATTGAGCTGGGTAAAGAACTAACAGGAAGCTATTGGAATAGTTGAATTGACCTGAACCCAGGCAATGATGGTTGGAATGGAAACAGGATAGATAACAGAGTTTAAATGGACAAAAGGAGGCCACAGGCTTGATGCAAATTAATGAAGGAAAACCCAGTAGAAAGACAGAGATAAGAAGATACTAAAGTTTATAGCCTAGATTAGTAATCCAGGTGAAGCCATTAATATAATTAAAGAACCAAGAGGAAGAGTTGGTACGGAGAGGAGACGATGAGTTTGGTTTTGGATGTAACAGTGGGAAAGTGTCTGGGGACATCCGTGGGAATGCCCCCATCAGACCACGAAGATATGCCGTGGCTAGAAAAAGTATTTAACAGCACAGATTTTGAAATTAAATCCTGGTCTGCCACTTAGATTGAGTGGCCTTGGATGAGATAGATATTTAAGCTTCTGAGCCTTTGAGTTTCGGTATCTGGAAAAATGAACGTAGTAATTAATTGCATTATAGGATTTTGTGAGTATTAAATAAGAAATATGTATTAAGAGTATTGACAGTGCCTGACATATAGTAAGCGCTCAACTAACTCCTTCTGAGTCACAGCAATAATCTCTTCCTGTCCTTCCTGTTTCATCCTTCGCCTGCCTTGGTCCACCTCTGCACAGCAATCAAAAAGATCTTGTTACAACAAAGATGAGATCCCCATCACTTCTCTGCTTAAAACTCCCTAAGGTGTCCCTCTGAACCATAGTTCGTATGATTCAGCATTCCTCTTTCTCAAACATGCCAATCTTGCCAGGTGTGGTGGTGCACACATGTAATCCCAGTACTTGGGAGGCTGGGACAGGAGGATCGCAGGTTCGCAGCCAGCCTCAGCTACTTAGTGAGGCCCTCCGCAACTTAGTGAGAGCCTGTTTCAAAATAAAGAATGAAAAATAGGGATTGGGGTGTAGCTCAGAGGTAGAATGCCCCTGGGCTCAATCCGCAGTGCCACAAAATAAATAAATAATTAAAAAAATAAGATAGAGCTGAGAGTGTAGCTCAGAGGTAGAATGCCTCTGGGTTCGACCTTCGGTACCAAAAAAAAAAAAAAAAAAAAAAAAAACGAAAAGAAATGCCAATCTCATTTAGCCAAGGGTCTTTGCAATTGCGCTCCCTCTGCCTGCCGGTGGTCTTCCCCAGGTCTCTCAAGGTTGGCTTTTCATCCTTCTGTTATCAGTTCACATGATACCTCCCATGGGAACCTTTGACCATCCTTGGTTCAATGCCCCCGGCACCCTCAGTCTTGTGGCTTTATTATTTTATCCACAGAACATTATCATTTCAAACACATGAAACCTCTAGATGTCTACATGATTTTGTCTGCTCCCCTCTTCTCATTATTTTTGTTGTTGTCATTGTTACTACTGGAGATTGAATCCAGGGTCCTTCTACCTCCAAGCTGCACCCCCAATCCCTTTTATTTTTTATTTTGAAACAGGATTTCTCTAGATTGCAAGCCTTGCCAAGTTGCTGAGGTTGGCCTCAAACCTTCGATCCTCCTGTCTCAGCCTCCCAAATACTGAGATTACAGGTGTACACCACTGCACCAGGCTTGCTCCCTCTCTTCAATTAGAACGTGAATCCCTTGACAGAATATCAGGGGTCTTCTCTACTCTAGGGCCAGTGTCTGACGTATAGTAGGCTCTCCATAATAGTTGTCAAAGGAATGAATAAATATTTGTGGAAGCATTGTGCATCCTTAAATATAAAGTGTACATTTCTTCCCCAGGAAGAGGAAAGAGCCTGACTCGGAATCCTAATCCCATGATGGAGCTCCTGTATCCTGGACGGTCCGCTGAGGTCAGCTAATTAACCTCTTGGCCCCCATTGTCCTCCTTACTATGAAAGAGTCAACAATGCCACTCTCTTGCTGAAGACGGATGCAGTAAAAAAGAAATGAGATGCGATCTGGCAGAGCCTGGAGTTTTACAAGAGGAAGACACTCTATTGGACTATTGAACCCGTCGCAAAGACGACAGGCACAGGCCCAAATGGCATCGTCAAAATCCCTAAAGTCACATCAAACCACTGCACTCTGAGCCCCCCAAAAGGTCCTGAAACAATAGTCAATCGGAATTTCCACCAAGTACAATGATAATGTAAATCCCAGGATCGCAACTAGGTGCGGTAGTTCCTGAAATATGAAAAACGAGATCACACACACCCCAAGTGGATTTGTAACCACAAAGAGAATGTGAAATATCTCAGCCAGAGAAAGCTCAGTGCTCCACACCTGGGGTCCCAGCCTCCCCCTCTCCGTGGACCCCAGCAATCAGTGTCCCTCTGTTGCACAGGAGCCCACCGCTGCAGCATTCGGGGACACCCGCCAGGAGGCTGGCTCTCAGAGGCGCTTTCTGAGGTACACGCAACCACACTGAAGAGGACAGCTTGGTCTTGACTTCACCCCCAACAGACGGAAGCTGACTTCCTAAGTGTCCAGACCATGGCTCGGCTCAGGGCAACTGACCCACATGGTATCTTCTCTGGCCATGCACCCTCTGAAGTCACCATTAGAACAAAATGGTCAACAAAGCTCATGTATCTGGCGGGGGATTATGAGAATGGCTTTTTGACTTAGGCAGTGCCAGGGTTTTGTTTGTTTTACTTTTTATCACTTAACAGCTGTATGACTTTGGGTAAATTTTTCTAGACTTTCAGGAGCTTCCTTTTTTTTTTTTTTTTTTTTTTTTTTTGCAGTACCGGGGATTGAACCCAGGGCGTTCGACCTCCGAGCTACACCCCCAGCCCTTTTTTTTTTTTTTTACTTTATTTTGAAACCGGGTCTCACAAAGTTGCGGAGGGCCTCACTAAGTAGCTAAGGCTGGCCGTGAACCTGTGATCCTCCGGTCTCCGCCTCCCAAGTACTGGGATTACAAGCGTGTGCCACCATGCCCGGCTCCATTTTTAATTTGCAAAATGAGGTTAATAAGGCTTACCTTTAAAGAGTGGTTATAAGGATAAAGGAGATAGAGGAGATATAAGGATAAAGGAGATAGACAGAGGAGATAAAGGAGATAGAGGAAAGGAGATAGAGAAATTCATTAAGCATGTTCAATGAATGTTAGCTATTAATATGAATCAATAGCTAATAATAATTGATTGTCAATAATAATATCTGAATCCAAGCTCTTTTCTTTTCTTTTGGTACTGGGGATTGAACCCAGGATTGTTCTACATTTGAGCACACCCCCAGCCCTTTTTATTTTTATTTTGAAACAGGGTCTCACTAAGTTGCTGAAGCTGGCCTCAAACCTGGGACCCTCCTGTCTCAGCCTCCCAAGTACTGGGATTATAGGTGTATGCCACCACATCCAGCCAGGTTATTTCTTTTTAATTCACCTAGTAAATGTTGACTGGGTACCCGCTTCATGCCAGGCATTGTGCTAGATGCTAGGATGTAACAACCAACATGGGAGACTGATGTCTACCCTCCTGTAGCCAGTAGATTTGTACTTGGGCAGTTGTGGTGTGATTCAGTAGATGCTACGGTAGAGAGAGCTCAGGGTGCACTGAGAGATCCTGAAACGGACATCAAACGTGGGCCAGGGAGTCAGGAAGGCCTCTGTGGAAGTGACGCTTAGGCTGTGCATCAAAGATGCTGCCCAAAGGTCAGTGAGGCTGGAGCAAAGAAAATCCTATGTGGAAAAAAATGCCCAAAGAACAGAGAGAAAGGCTTTCTCGTGTTGTTGAAAGCAGGTGCAAGCAAGGCACAGAAGGCTGGTAAGAAGAGTCCTTGCAAGTCCTTGATAAAGACTGTGTACTTTGACCCGAGAACCACCAGGAACATGGTAAGGTTTTACACTACGCTAGCCAAATTTCAAGGAGTTAATAGTCTCTATGGCTAGTGGCTACCATACCAGCAGCGCAGATATCAAACAGGTCCATCATCATGGAACGTTCTATTGGATAGCTCAGCTCTAGAAAGAAAGCTCTACTTGAGACACATCTGGATCGCCAGCGTCTACAAGAATGTTCTCCAAACTGTAGGCCAGGGCTCATGAGTAGACTCAGAAACTTAGTGGATTATAACCAATACAAGTTTTAATGAAACAGAGGACAAAATAAAACATACCACATTAAACATAGGGAATGTAAAAGTTCCTTAATGAAAATTTGATTATGTGTGTCCTTGGTGACATTAGGCATTGTTTTTCCTGTTGTATGCTATAGCAAACAAAAAAAGGTTGTAATATGACTGATCTCATTTAGCACAATGTTCTCAAGTTCCACCCATTTCCCCACAAATGATACAATTTTGCTCTTCTTTATGGCTGAGTAAAACTCCACTGTGTGTATATACCACATTTTCTTTATCCGTTCATCTACTGACGGACACATAGGTTGGTTCCATAATTTGGCTAATGTCAACATTTTTAAATGCTCTCCATTGATTTGCAGTCACATAATAGGGATAAAAAATATTGAAATGAATCCCATTGTCAATAGTAAAAAAACAGTCCTTGCTAGTTTGTTTGTTTTGTGATACTGGGGATTAAACCCAGGGGCATTCTACCTCTGAGCCACACCCCCAGCCCTATTTTATTTTTTATTTTGAAACAGGGTCTAAGTTGTAGAGGGCCTCACTAAGTAGCTGAGGCTGGCCTCGAACCTACAATCCTCCTGTCTCAGCCTCCCAAGTACTGGGATTACAGGCATGTGCCACCACGCCCAGCTTCAGTTTTTGTTGTTTATCTGAAATGCCTGGCTGCTTCATTTATACTACCCTCATAGCCACTCATCCCCACTCCCTACCAATGTGTGACATTCTCCTCCTCTTGCAGGTTTTTAACATTTCTCTGCAGAGTCTTTCTGGCAGACAGACTGCGTGCTGCCTTGTACTCTCCAGTGTGCACTATAGCTTTACCAGACAGGGTCACATCTTCTTGCACTCTGCAACCACACCCTGCCTATGCCAGGAATGCCCAAAACAGAAAGCTCAACAAGTACGTGGAAGACCCACACAACAACCCAGGGGAGGAGGGAGTTGGATCCCTACCTCAATGCCACATACCCCCAAAATTCCAGTTAGGTCAAGATTTAAAACAGAAACACGAAACCGTAAAACTACCAGGCAAAAACATAAAAAATATGAGAAAAAATGTAAGCAACCCCAGAGAAATAGAGAAGGCCTTTCTAAAAATTTCCCCCAAACCCAGAAGCTATTAAGTGCAAAGATTGGTAGATTCAGCTACCTAAAAACGGAGTGTCTTTATATCTCAAAACACCACAGGCAAGACCAAAGGAAACTGTAATTTACATCACAAACTAAGGACTAATTTCCTCCATGAATAAAAAGCTCTCATAAATCAATAAGAAAAACTACAAATGACAAAGGATAATAACAGACGGTTCACAGAAAAGGAAAAACAAATGGTTTAGATGTATGAAGAGGCACTATACCATTCAGAATTTAAAACTGTATATTTAAGCTACAGTGAGAGACCACCATTCAACAATCAGATTGGCAAAGATCAAAATGTTTAAGAACATTATGTTGGCCAGCATTAAGAGGAACAGGCACATTCTTGAATTGCTTGTGGGAATATAAATTAGCATCACCTCTTGGAAGGCAATTTGACAATAATCACTGAAATTTAAAGTACACATATATTGGACCCATCAATTGATTCCTGAGTATTTATCCCATAAAAATATATCCACAGGTAAAAATGCATCTCTGTTTATAATAGTAACAGATCAGAAACGACCTAAATGCCTGCATGGTAGGAGGTTGAGACAATGTTACATATTAGGAGGGGTAGATCTCCAAGATATGGTTAAGGAGAAAACACTACAATTCAGAAAATATGTAGACTATGCTACCATCTGTATAACATATATATATATATATATGCATATATATGTGTGTATATTTACATATATGTATATATGTTTATGTATATATAAATGTATATATGTCTGTATGTTAATATATAACATACTTTTAGAAATATATATATATATAAGAAAATCATACCAATGATTGAGAAAAGTATTGTAAAGACAAGGAAAGAGATATGCTATTTGACGTACTCTATGAGGACATTTTGAATTTTTGACAGATGCTAACCAGTTAAAAATATCGATATTGATGTCTAGCCAACAAGGATGCCACCAATACATATAAATATAAGCTCCCTTAACACTCTGTGTGTGTGTGTGTGTGTGTGTGTGTGTGTGTGTGTGGTACTAGGGACTGAACCCAGGGGCATTCTACTTCTGATCTACACCCCCAGCCCTATTTTATTTTTATTTGGAAATAGGGTCTTGCTAAGTTGCTGAGGGCATCACTAAGCTGCTGAACCTGGCCTCGAACCTGCGATCCTCCTGTCTCTGCCTCCCAAGTACTGGGATTACAAGCTTGTGCCACCATATCCCACTAATTCAAATGATTTTTTTTCAGTAATTTGTAATAATATCATCAGAAAAATTAAAACAATCAAAGAAAAAAGACTCTCCCTTGTCCTGTGTCAAACTAGAGGGGAATTTCCTCCAGCCCCACTCAAAAAGAGGGAAAGCCAAAATGACCTCTGAGTTAAATATCAGTCTAGTCAAAAGCTCACCCCCAGGCTGGATTTAGACCCTTTGTCAACTGTTTGTCATCACAGAAGTCTGGCACATTATGTAGAAGAAAAGGATTCATGTGATTCCCAAGTAAACCTAACAGTGGAATCCAGCCGCCGTTACTCATGTTGACGGACAGCTTGGCGCGCTGGTACGCTGTTGTAAAACAAAGCTCGCTGTTTATAAGACAGGGAGGCACTTTCTTTGCTCACATTTTCTCCTCTAGCATTTCTGAGCAGTTCCATTAGGAAGTAGCTGTTTACCCTGGCAGCCGGGCGCCGTGTCTCCAATGCTGGGGAAGCGATTCCCTGGGCTACACAAACCCACAGAGCCGACTCACCATCAAAAGAGAGGTTCCATTGGGCGAGAGGGTTTGAAGAACATACTTTAGAATGTGTATGGCAGGCTCATGTTAATCATTGCCAGAAAGAGTAGAATAGAGGTGAGTTAATGTACTTATATCTCATCTTATTTTTTATAAAATTCAGTACCTTGGACTCCAGGTCTTGCATGAACAATGAGGCTGTGGGCCCAGCACCCAGCACTAACTCGAGTGTCAAGAACTTTCTATTTCCATTATAATCATACTCATTATCTTACTATGTTAGATATGATACCATTTCTCTCTGTTTCCTCATCTAAAAAAAATAAGCCTGGCCTACTAATTTTATGGTGAAATTCATTTTGTTGTGCCTAATACCCTATATAAGCCTGGTATGGAAAGCTCATAAAATAAATATCCTTTAAAAATTATAGACAAAATTGAGAAAGGAGAAAGCATATATTTTCGCCTATCATAATATGTTTTAGCTACAAACATATTTATCCAACTATACTCACAAATACATATGTAGCTTTTTTCCCCCTAGTTTGCATCTCTATTTCCTTTCTTTTCTATCATAAAAAAAAAAGTTATCTCTGGATACTTCCCAAAGTGGATGCATTTTTTTTCCCTGCCTGGGCGTAGAGCCAATAAAGATTAAATTGGGGAGGGAATTGATATGACCTTGGGTGAGTTTATTAACCCCTTTGGGTGCTGGTTTCTCCCTTGTACTATAACAAAACTGGACACATAAGTGGTTCTCAGACCTTTGTATTTTGGAATCACCTGTGCAGGTCTTTTGGGCACTGGGGTAAGATTTGTGCATATGTATATTTTTTTATAAATTCCCAAGTGATTTCAATGTACCCCAAAGTTGGAGAACCTCTAAATCCCATGATCCAATGAGTCTTAAAGTCTGGTTCTCGCAATCATTGATATTTTTTAAACATATCTCATCTGCATATGTAGATAATTTTATAAACTATAAAACTGCACTTATATATATACTTTGAGGGCATTTTTTTTCTCTTTCTTTTTGTGTGGTTTCTTCTGCTGCTCCTCCCAAGGCCCCATGTGACTTTTCTATCAATGATCTTAAGAAAGCAGGCAGAGGCCCACCTGGTCCCTTATTCTAGTTTTGGGATGCTGAATCCCAAATACCAATTTTTTTTTATCTAACTGAAAATATCAATTCTGTTCCAACCCTCTATCTGTTCTCTTTCAGTCTCCCTGTCTCCATCGAAACAGCCTCCTGTAAACAGCAGTGGATTCTACACCAGTATGCTCCCCCGCCTCTTCGTCTCCAGGGTGAACTCAGTGTTTGGTGGATATTTGGCAATTGTTTGTCAACTGACTGACTGGCGCTGGAAAGGGCGAGATCTCAATCTTTGCCCTGGGCTTCTTGGTAACTCTTACTGACTGAGTTGCTGATTTCACTGGGAGTAAGAATGTCAGAGATGAACGAAAACTGTCAAGGAGCCAGAACCCAGACTCTCCCAGGATGGATCTGATTCTCTGAGATCACAGACAAAGGAAACTCTGAAGCTAGCCATTGGGTTTTTAAAAAAGAAGAAGAAAAAATAATGGTTTCTCCCAGAAAAGGTAAGAGTTCTACAAAAGATCATATCCAAATCCAAATAAATACCATATGGAATATCATAAAAGTTTCTTGATCAATGAAAACTATGTTAAGATTCTATCTCCCCCCCAGTCGTAATGGCTATCACCAAGCATATATAAAAATGATAAAAGCTGGCGAGGATGCTGGGTATGGGGAATGAGGAAGAGAACCCTTATACAGTGTTGGTGGGAATATAAATTAGTATAGCCACTACGGAAATCAGTAGGAATGTTCCTCAGAAAAACTAAAAATAGAACTACCATATGATCCAGCTATACCACTTCTGGGTATATCCCCAAAGAAATTGAAGGCATCGTATGTAGATACCTGCAAACCCATCTTTATTACAGCATAATTCACGATACCCGTGTTGTGGCATCAGCCTAGGTGCCTGTCGTCAGAAGGATGGTTAAAGAAAATGTGGTATATACACACAATGAAGTATTACTCAGCCACAAATAAGAACAAAATCATGTCATTTGCAAGAAAATAGATGAAACTGGAGATCATAATGTTAAGGGAAATAAGTCAGATTCTGACAAACTAGTACCTCGTGTTTTCCCTCACATGTGGGATTTAGGGGGAAGATGATATGAAAGTCACAGGGAAACTATTAGAGAATAGGAAAGGAGTGAGGGAGAGGGGAGAGCAAGACAGGGTAAATAGGTATGGATATATTAAAATCTGTTATTTGTATGTACAAATCATTAAAATGCACTAATGAAGCTGGGCACATTGACATGCGCTTGTAATTCCAGTCTTTGGGAGGCTGAGACAGGAGGATCGCCGGTTCTAGGCCAGCCTTAGCAACTTAGTGAGACCCTGTTTCAAAATAAAAAATATAAAGGTAGAATACCCCTGGGTTCAGTCCCCAGTACCACAAAAAATGTACTAGTGAAAGAATAAATTAAAAGTTTTAAAGAGGTTTTGTTCTATTTCATTGAATCTGCTAAGTTTTCACAGAAACTAGATGGAGAGAAGCTAATGTATATGGTTTTCTAGTTGAACAAAAATACAACAACAATGATATAGCTTGTAAGCTTGGAACATTTGGCAAGAAATTAATAAATCCTTTACTGATGAATGGAAGTCTTCATGAGATGGATTAGTTTACTTACAGTACCAAAACACTTCCTTCAGTGAATCACTGCAAAAGGGAAGTTGAGATGTGGTTTAGTAGGTCACCTCGCTCACGATGCAGTCCTGGTCCTCTTCTACATTTTCCTTTGTGTTCATCCAAAACACCCTGGTTAATAACCAGGCCCGGGAGCATGTGTAACACTGCATTGCCTATCCCTGAGGTGCCAGGAAAAATTACACCAGAACCATCAGGAAAATGGATTGTGCAGCCTTCCTTGGCGACAGGAACCAGTGTGTAATTTCCCTCCTACTCAGGAAGTCCCCCCTTCTGCTGTCGTTAGTGTATATTACAAATTTAATTAAGAATTCAGCACAAGAGCCAAAGATCAAAAGAGCATGGCTGATTACACAGCCTCAAATCCATACAGAGGTCAGTACTGAGCACACACATTGGCCTGTTCTTGAGGACACTTCTGGGGCGGTCACACATGCTAGACGGTGGCCGCAGAGAAGACTGTGGTCCTCAGGGCTGTCAGGCAAAGCTCCTGACTCACATATTGAAATAAACATTAACTGTGGTGGCATGACTAAGGCAAATCTTTAGACAGGCTTGGGAGCCAATCCCAAGTCCCCGGGAAGCATACCTCTGTGAACCATAGCCAAAGCCAGGTCGGAAGAGCCAATGGAAGCGCCGCAGGGCGGGAGGGGACTCGTCCACAGCTCCTCCTGAAGTCTCTTCAGTGCCTTGGGCCAGTGTCTGCTCCTCTCCTCTCCTCCTTCGAATCAAACAGCAAACATAGTTACTTTTCTCCAATCACAAGGAACTGTTCTCACGATCTAATGCAAACAGGTATAGATTCACCTCTGTTCCCTCTTAAGGGGCGCAGAACTTAGCGAGAAGTGCAGATCTCGGAATGCAAATATACCTGAAATGTTTGGAATGCCTAATCCATACTGTTTGGACAAGTTTTCCATAGAGTTGGGTTAAGAAGTTCATAGAAGTATGAACTCATTCTGAGATCAAAGGAAATCAATCGTTCACTGGACGGAAGATCAAAACATATACATTTAGTTAGGTTTTTAACTGGCCTCCATATCAGGAGAAATAAATCTAATGTAAACTGATGTCCACCATTTTAAAATCCATATGAGATATTAATATTTGGAATTACAAAACTATATGCTAATTACTACTTTTACTAAAAAAAATAGCTCATATTCTCTATTAACCAACTTTTGTGTGTGTGTGTGTGTGTGTGTGTGTGTGTGCGTGTGTGTGTTACTGGGGATTGAACTCAGGAGTGTTCTACCTACAAGTCACACCCCCAGCCCTATTTTATTTTTTATTTTAAAATGGGGTTTTGCTAAGTTGCTTAGGCTGGCCTCGAACCTACAATCCTCCTGTCTCAGCCTCCCAAGTACTAGGATTACAGGCATGCACCTCCATGCTCAGGTCATTAATGTTACACACTTGGTCTCTGATTCTTCTAGCAAATCATCCTTCACCTTATTGTTCAAACCTAAAACTTAATATTCTCCTTGGTCCCTTGCTTTCCTTCAATACAATAGCCAATCTACCAGACAAGTCCCGTTAGCCCTGATGCAAAATATGTCAGCCCTGCATGTCCACAGGTTCTGCATCCACAGATTCAACCAAAAATAAAAATTTCATTTGTACTGAACATGTATAGACAGATTTCTTGTCATCATTCCCTAAACAATACAGTATAATAACTATTTATATAGCATTTGTATTAGGTATTAAAAGTAATCTAGAGATGATTTCAAGTATATGGGGGGATATGCATAAGTCATATGCAAATACCCTGCCATTATATATAAGGAACTTGAGCATCCTCATATTTTGGTATTCTCAGGGAGCCCTGGAACCGATCCCACAAGGGTTGATCATCCGATACCAACTGCCTATCTTGTTTTCCCATGGTCCCCAGCTTCTGCCCTCACTGATCTGAACCAAAATTGTCTCCCTCACAGAGCACTGCAATAGCCAACAAAATTCATTTTTCTCCTTCCCTCTCTGCCCTCCTCAAAGCCATTCTGCAGCAGCAGCAGCCAAGGTGACCCTCACGTAAAGCAAACCTCCCGCAACTTTTCTAGGCACTTCGGATAAAATTCAGACTCCCCAACCTGGCCTTTCACAGTCAATGCTGGGTCTCCTCTACCTCCCTCCCTCCCTCAGTGCCCTCCAACCACTGTGGCTTCCGCCCTGATCTTCAGCTCCTCCAAACTCAGTCCCACCTACTTTGTTCCGACAGCTCTTGCAGGGACTGGGTCCCGCCCGTATTCTGTTTTCCAGGTTTTAACTCAATGTCAGCATCCCCCCAAAAGCATTTTCTTACACTTTTCCTAAAGTAGCTTTCCAATCCCAAACTCTCTTTCGCGTCACCCCGATTATTTCCTCCACTGCAGTGTTAAATAAAATTTTCAGAGGCCATGGATTTGTATCAGTTCCTGCGCTAAGCACCAACAGACCAAACCATTACAGAGTTGAATCACAGTAACCATCTCTGGTTGAT
The DNA here is from genome assembly GCA_004027185.1 of Glis glis. Lineage (NCBI taxonomy): Eukaryota > Metazoa > Chordata > Mammalia > Rodentia > Gliridae > Glis > Glis glis. The sequence continues at coordinate 5,887 of PVJS01010476.1, read as the reverse complement.
GGCAGGAGGCCCTGCAGCCATTAGCTAATTAAACTGCAACCAATTAACTAGTTAAGCTGTAACCGATGGACTGACTAAGCTGTAGCCAATTAAGTGGCTTGCTATGCCTCGTTTCCATTTTTCAGAAATGCTATCTGATAATGGTAATGACCAGAATTCCCAGAACCTGCCTGGGTTCATGAATTATTTTTTGTTTTGTTTCCCTTTGCTCAAATAAACGCTACTAAATTTAATTGGTGTGAGGAATTTTCCTTCTAACAGTTTCAGTATCATTGGCAGGGTCTAAAGCAGAGCTCCTGGATTCCCCGGGAATATCCAGTAGCCAAGGACAGGTCCCCACAGAGTCTCTTGTGCTCACGGTCTTCTTGCTGCAGCTAGGAATCGAGGGTAAGTTCTCTCAGATTCTGAAGGTCTATGGAAGGTCGTTTTCAAGCTATATGAATTTGTTTGAGCAAACTTTTTGGTCCAGTCTGGGTTTGGAAATCATGACAGAAACAGTTGGGTTCTGAAGGGAAGTCTGGTGTCTGAGTGGGTCAGATAAGAAAAAAATGAATTGGGTTCAGAGGTGGGTAAGGTACTAGAAGGTGGGGACCATGGGTTCGTCTGGGCCCACGTGGGTGCCATTGGTCGGTTACTGGTGAAGCCTCTCCTCTTGGTTTGTAGGCAGCGACCATCACACTGTGTGATCACGTGACCTCTTTTCTCAGGTCCAGAGATTTGAACCCAGGGGCATTCTACCTCCAAGTTACACTCCCAGCCCTTTCTATTTTTTTATTTTGAAACAGAGTCTCGCTAAATTGCTGAGGCTGTCCTCGAATCTGCGCTCCTCCTCTCTCAGCCTCTCGAGTACTGGGATTACAGGTGTGTGTCAACCACACCTGGCTGTGTTTCTTATAAGGATGCTAATACCATCAGTGCTCTACCCTCAAGACCTCGCTTGACCTTAATAACCACCTTGTAGATCTCGGCTCCAAATACAGTTTCACTGGGGTCAGGGCTTCTATGCATTTTAGAAGGACACAATGCAGTCCATAGCAGACTATGAGAAAACTCTAAAGATAATCCCAGAAACAAAAGTATTCTGAGATTTTATTTAATCAAAATATGAGTTGACTTTTACCTTCCATTCTTTTTTTGATCTGCAGGATCTTTCTTACTAAAGTAGGATGAGAGCCAGGCATGGTGGTGCATGCCTGTAATCCCAGTATTTGGGAGACTGAAACAGGAGGATTGCGGGTTCAAAACCACCTCATCAACCTAGTAAGATCCTGTTTCAAAACAAAATATAAAAGGCTGGGGGTGTAACTTGGAGGTAGAATGCCTCTGGGTTCAATCCCCGGTACCACAGGGGAAAAAAAAGTGGGATGGGGGTATGCAATAGTTTCTTTTCACAAAGCCATAGCATCTTAGAAGTAGAATTACTAGCAAATTCCAAGAAAAGTATCTGAAAAGATACCCAACAAACTATGAACAGTGAGTATTTACCAGGCAGAGCTATGAGCAGTGAATAATACATCTCAGGTGGAATTCATAGAATGTGGTGTGGGAGGTGGTGAGCTAGTGTTTTCTATTGTACATATTTTATATTTTCAGGGTTATATATTATGAGAGAGAGAGAGAGAAAGAGAGATGAGAGAAGGGACACGTATTCCTTTGCAACTGAAAAGAAAAATTATAAATCTGGAAAGAATAAATTAAACTAGAAAGCTGACATTTGAGTAAATTTGTTGTGACTATCATGGCTAGGAATAAAAGAGTCAACTACCTTTTAGGATGCCGTTTAGGCAACTGTGAATCAGACTTCCAAATTTTCCCATTTCTTTTATCTTTCTATGATGTTAAAGCTGGAAGTAGATTTCATAAGGATTTTAATAACTGATCATAAACAAACAAAAGGTTGACATTTTTCAAAATAAATTTCCCTTGTGGTTTTCATTATGTCTCCAGTTTCTTTGTGCATATTTGTAAAGAATCGAATCTGAACTTATATCACTTTAGGGACTCAGTCAAACCTAAAAATATTGTCATATTGTTTAAGAATACCTACTTAAAATAATATTTTATCTGTTGTGGCTATTTTGCATTATTCTGAGTCATGGAATTACACATGACAGGGAAATGACTAATAAAGAGACGCAGGCTGAGAAATAGCTCACCGGGCTTATCCACGGAAGTATGGTCAGGTGACCGCCTCGGTCACCATGACATAACTCGTTTTTCCTGGCCGGGCAGTAGCCTGTTTCCCTGTCTGCCACACGGGAACTAGAAGAATTCGGGAGAATTTGTCCTCAGTAGAACATGGACTTGAAAAACTTCGACCACTTCAGAGAGCCATACACATTGTAGATATTCAGTAAGTGAATCAGTAATATTGGCAAAATTATTAGCCAAAGTCACCAACATATCATATCCTTCAGAATTAAACTTCGAGCAATTCTAACAGTTGGAGGATTCTCTTTCAGAGGCCACAAGTATTCTGAATTGCACTTTTTCAATGGATTCAGGAAAGATTGAAAGGACAAAAACTAACAGATTATCAGAGCGGAAGAAAAAGAATAAGGAATATCTTAAGAGGCACCAAATCCAAGAACTACTTTTTCATTGAACCCATTTGGGGGTTGCTTAAAAGATTTCCTTTCTTTTACTACTCTACTATTAAACACCGAAGGAAAATGAACAAAGTCTTGCCTCTCCTCAGGATGAAATAGAGCTTTCCTACCCTCTGACCTCAGCCAGCTTTCTCCCGGTGTATTTTTAGCCCGCACAGGAAATACGAAAGACTAAGGAAGTTGGAATGTAACTGACCTCTTTTACCTGTAATGATACCAGCAAGGCTAACATTTGTGGCCAGTGACGCGGGAACAGAACTGACGGGAACTCTGCGACAGAACTGAGCAGCTTCATTGCGCTTGACCTGATCTCTCTCCCTGGACTTTGGAGTCCCCATCCTGTAATTACTTCACACATCATTGATTTTAAAAGAGAGCATACCGTACTTTATAATGTATTCCTTTGGAATGAAACCAGAAGAATACTAGCATAGTGTTGTGGCTTTGACTGAAGATCCAAAGAGAATGATGAACTGAAAATCTAGCAAGATTATCTTCAGTCCGTGCAGCTAGACCAGCCTCTATGCATCGACTGGAGGCCTCCATGTACAAACCTCTTGTTAGCCTAGCCTACGTAAAAGGTCTACGTTATTAAAACGTCTGGTTATGTAAAGAAAAGTAATTTACCAACATTTGGTCACTCACACATTAACCGTACAGCCTAATTATGTTTTAAAAGCCTTTTACACTCAGCCATTAAAAAACTGTTGGATGACTTTGGACTCAGTTCATAGAAACTCTTATATAATATTTGCTTCCTCCATAGTTGTAAACCAACAAAAGACGACATCATCTTCCTTTCCTCTTGCCTAATTATATGAATCAGAATCAGGCTTTTAATTCACACCAAGTTAATAAGTATCCAAAGGCACCTACAGACATTTTGTACATATTAACCGAGAAACACAAATTTATTCTATTACTCTAAAATTCCCAGGACAGGATTCTGGGGTCGTGACCCCCAAGTCCTGCCGAGGACACCTCCCTAACTGCTTGCTTCCTTTCCTGGGGATACTACCCAGTGGTCTAAGATGTTCACGTCGCTTACCTAAAGTATTGCAAGTGCCGTGCCCACTAACCATCTCTCTCCTAACTCTCCTCTAACTACAGTCACCATAGCGAGCTTCCAAAACAACAAGCCTGATAATGCCTCTCCCCAACTTAAAATTCTTCCGTGGATTTTCACTGCTCCAAAATAGAATGCTGGCTGTCAAAGAGAGTAAAATTGCTTGGACCCTCACTGCCTTCTCTGGCCTTATTCCTCATTATATTGTCAAACCACGGAATGGTATCGCTTTCTTAAGCATTTACTAAAAAAAATTCATTTTCAGGTGGTAGCTTTGTACTAATTGAGAGGTCGATGCTTACTATACAGAAAAAAAACATCCTTATCAACCTTATCCGTTCCTAACCAAGCAATTATTTTGGTGAAAGAGACAAGAATGTGGCTAATAGGTGTATTTTAAGTAACGAAATAATATTATATAACTACTATAACTTGAGGGTTTTTTGTTTGTTTTGGTTTTGGATTTTTTGTTGTTTTGTTTTGTTTTTGTTTGTTTGTTTCTTACTGGGGATTAAGCCAAGAAGCATTCTTCCTCTGAGTTACATCCCAGCCCTTTTTATTGTGAAACAAAGTCTCATTAACTTTCTGAGGGTCTTGCTAAGTTGCTGAGGCTGGCCTCAAACCTGCTATCCTCCTCTCTCAGCCTCCCAAGTACCAGGATCATAGATTTATGCCACCATGTCCAGCTTGAGTGTTATTTGGTTTGGTGTGGTTTGGTTTGGTTTGGTTTGGTGCTGGGGACTGAAGCCAGGAGCATTCTACCTTCGAGCTATACCCCTAACCCTTTTTTTATTTTTTTTATTTTTTTTATTTTTTTTATTTTTTTGCAGTACCGGGGATTAAACCCAAGGGCGTTCTACCTCCGCACTACACCCCCGGCGCTATTTTTTTTATATTTTATTTTGAAACCGGGTCTCACAAAGTTGCGGAGGGCCTCACTAGGTAGAGAGAGAGAGACAGGGAGAGAGAGAGAGACAGAGAGAGAGAGCTGAGGCTGGCCGTGAACCTGGATCCTCCGGTCTCCGCCTCCCAAAGTACTGGGATTACAAGCGTGCGCCACCACGCCCGGCCCCTTTTTTTTTTGAAACAGGGTCTCGCTAAGTTGCTGAGGCTGACCTCCAACCTGCAATCCTCCTGTCTCAGCCTCCCAAGAACTGAGATTACAGGTGAGCACCACCATACCCAGCTTAACTTGAGTTTTTAATATGTGTCAAACACATACATGTGCTTCAAATTTGTTACATCTCATCTGATTCTTCCAATAACCTTCTGAAGTGGGGTAACGAGATAACTGAGTGCTAGAACCATGGATTTGTTCACTCAATTTCCATCCATTCCCGTTGGAGAAGTTGCAAAACAAAAACTACATTTCCCACATTCCCTTGCAGCTAGGGTTCTAGAAAGAAACTGAGTCACAAAAAGTGGATAGCACAAGTGTGACATAGATAGAAAAAGCAAAAACGAGGTCGAGGCCATGGTCTTGTCCGGTTTTCTGATGCTATTGCAGAATATCTGTGACTAGGTAATTTACAAAGAAAAGAGGTTTATTTTGACTCAGTTCTGGATGCCGTGAAGTCCAAGCTCAAGCATTTGAATCTGGCGAGGGGGGCGTGCTGCTTCAACGTGTGGTGGGAAGGAGAAAGGCGAGGGGTCCCTGCAGAAGAGGCAAAACCCAAGGGTAGCCTCACTTCATAACAGCTCGCCCTCACAGTAGCTAATCCAGTCCAGTCCTATGAAAGCGAGAACTCACCAAAGAAAGACATTAATCCATCCATAAGGCTCCAATCCCAGGAACACTTCCCACTAGGATCACCAACCAATTCAGCCACATTAGGACCAAGCCTCGGTACTAGTTTTGGTGGAGACAAACCGAACTATAGCAACCACCTTCCTATCCCTCCCTGGCTATTTCTACTGGGAAGCAGTTTAAGGTTACCGGCACTACATCCCAGAGGCTGTGCTATAGATTCCCAGGTGGTCGGAGGCTCTAGCACCAGTAACAACCACAGCAGGCTCCTGATCGTCAGCTACCTCGATGTTCTCAGAAGTAATACTCCCCTAGTTCATGACCAGCCTCAGCTACTTAGTGAGGCCCTCCACAACATAGTGAGACCCTGTTTCAAAATAAAGAATAGAAAATAGAGCCGGGCGTGGTGGTGCACGTTTGTAATCCCAGTACTTGGGAGGCTGAGATCAGAGGATCTGGGTTTGT
>PVJS01010475.1:0-47929 GCA_004027185.1 Glis glis | reverse complement strand
TGTGTGTGTGTGTGGGGGGGGGGGGTACTGGGGATTGAATCCAGGGGCATTCTACCTCTGAGCTACATCCCCAGCCCTATTTTTTTGTTCTTTATTTTGAAACAGAGTCTAAGTTGCCAAGGGCCTCACTAAGTAGCTGAGGCTGGCCACGAACCCAGATCCTCTGGTCTCAGCCTCCTAAGTACTGGGATTACAAGCGTGCACCACCACACCCAGCTGGAGGAACCCTATTTCAAAATAAAAAATAACATAGGGCTGGGGGTGTAGCCCAGAGGCAGAATGCCCCTGGGTTCAATTCTTACTACCAAAAAAAAAACCTACATAATATACTTAATGCCACAGAACTATACACTTAAAAATGGTTAGATTTATGAATTTTATGTTCTGTGTATTTTAGCTCAATAAAAATATTACACTATAGCTCAGTACATGCAACTTTTAACTAGCTTAATTCCTTTTTAGAAAACAAAATCAATTATAAAAATAAAAAGAAAGTCGATATGGATTAATTTTTTTCTTACCCTACCATTCCATCGAAATACTAAGGTTGTAAGTTTAGCCAACTTGGGCTTTCTCTTCTGTAAAACTATGACCTACATGGTCACATAATTTCACACAGGAAGAAGCATGCATTGAGCTATTTTTCCCCAGTTTTAAATATACAAATTTATTATCCCCTAACAATCAACTAACAGAGTTGCAAAGAAGAGTTAGTAGCCTTCAACAGTAAATAATTTGAATACAGCTTGCCCTGACATCGAAGGTCATTTTATTGGTAATAAGAAAATGCTGAGGTTGAGCCGTGCAGGAAGGATTTCTAAGCCGGGGTCCTCAGGGGATCCAGGAGCCCCTGTATTGATCCAAGTGCCGCGTGCATATGGGCCCACTCGGGGGTGTGCATCACTTCCTTCTAAATGGATTAAGAACCTACATCTCACTAAGAAGACAGAGTTCGAGGCCAGGGAAGAAGGGAACGAGAGCCTGTCTGGGCACTCCGGAGCGCAGCCAGTGCTCGCCATTCATTTTCACGATGCTGCTATAAAGGGAATGCAGGTGTCCTCCTGAGGGGAAGTGGCCTCCTTCAGGAAGGACGCGGCCATTAGCCTGATTGGGTGTCCACATCGCCTCTGCAGCTGCCTTGAAAGGAGGTCCAGCCTGCAGCTTCAGAGATCCGAGAGGGAGGAGGCTCTAGCACTCCCAGCAACACAGTGCTCTCCTCAGCCCTCCGGGCCACACTGGGAAGACCTGTGGTCACAGGGCAGGGCCAGTTGTTACCACGTCACATGCAGGACCACATCCCTCCACCCTTTCTCAGAGGCTGCGGATCTCAGGACCAACCTCACCTGCAGACGAAGGACCCTCGGGCCCCTTGGTGCTCCCTCCCGGGTTCCCCGTATGGCGTTTTCCAACTTCCCAGAACTTCCACACTTGGGAATTGCACAAGCGTCATGCAATCCCCACGACACACCCTCCAAGCACACGTGCCGCTTCCCTCTCTCCATGAACAGCATCCTGGTACCCCTGGCGACTTGGTCTAACCCTCACCCCTCCCCTTCAGTTGGCTGCCAAGTTCTGCAGACCTCTGCAAGGCCCCTGCACCCACCACTGCATCCTTCCTGCCACCCCACAGGTAGGGTCCTCCTGACTCCTCACCCAAGCGACACCAGTCCCTATGGACTCATCTTGCGTCTTGTGGGCTCCCAGCCTCCACTCCCAAGCACCCTACCGCTGCCAGATTAATTGACCTGAAAGCCCAGCCCCAATCATATCACTTCCCCACGGGAAAGCAACACTCTCCATTGTCTAGTGAACTAAAGATAACAATTATAGCTACCTGTTATCAAGCGTTTGCACTACTGTGTGTTGCTTGGTGGTAAAGCATCGGACGGGTCGTACGTAATTAACCTCGTCTCTCCACGTGCACCCTCATTCCACTTTGCAAATAAGGAAGAAAGGGGGGATCAGAAATATTGCATAAGGCCCCACAGCTAACGCCTGGCAGCCCTGGGAACTGGCTCTTTGGAGCCTCTCTGGCTGGCATCGGACGCTTTCCCGGTGTGACTTCAACCCACTTATCTGGCTTCATTGGCTGCTGCTCCGCGTGCTCCCCTGGCCCAGGTCACCAGTCAAAGTAAGACACCCTGATGCCTCTCACCCATGCTGCTCTCTGCCTGAAATAACCTCCATGATGTCACCAACGGTGCATGTGTTAATGGCTGAGTCCCCTCCCCCTTCTCTCACTCTCTCCTGGCCATGAGGTGAGTTTGCTCCCCCACACACTTCCACTATGATGAGCTGCCTCACCACAGGCCCAAAAGCAATGCAGCCAACCGGCCATGGACTGAAACCATGAGCCAAACAAACCTTTCCTCTTTATAAGCTGATTTATCTGGGGTATTTGTTACAGTGATAGAAATCTGACTAATACAGCTACAGTGAAAAAAGGAACATGGGAGGAACCGAGGGTCCCTGTCCTGATAAGTTTATAGGTGAATACCACAGACAGCCATTAATTAAGAAATATATCTCAGCAACCTAGTGATACCCTGTTTCAAAATTAAAAGGGCTGGAGGTATAGCTCGGAGATAGAATGCCGCTGGGTTCAAACCCTAGTACCAAAAAGGGAAGGAAGGAAGGAAGGAAGGAAGGAAGGGAGGGAGGGAGGGAGGGAGGAAGGAAGGAAGGAAGGAAGGAAGGAAGGAAGGAAGAGAGGATGGAGGGAGGGAGGGAGGAAGGAAGAAAAGAAGAAAGAAAGGAGAAAGAAAGAAGAAAGACCTGTCTACATGTGTCCCCGTCTTTCTCCAAGGTTCCTCCCACTATCACTGGTCCATGAAGAGTTTCTGCAGTATGCCTGTCGCTCCCCTCTCCAGCCCTTGTCTCTTAATGCCAGCATGTCTCCCATGGCGCGCTTACCTTCTTCCCAGATTTACCCTCGTACCTCATCTCCCTGCGTTAGAACACCGGCTCCCCAGGGCAGGAACTACACAGTCAAACCCTAGTCCCACCACTTCCTACCAGGACACTGCACACTTCAGCTTCCTCGTCTGTGAAGCTCGTAAGACTGCTACGAGGATTAAGTGGTATAGACATTTTTTTTTCTTTTGGTACTAGAACTTGAACCCAGAGGCATTTTGTCTCTAAGCTACACCCCCAGCCCTTATTTTTTAATTTTTCATTTTGAAACATAATCTTGCTAACTCACTGAGTGTCTCACTAAGTGGCTAAGGCTGGCCTTGAACCTGTGATCCTCCTGTCTCAGTCTCCCAAGTACTGGGATTACAGGTGTGCACCACCACACCCAGCGTGGGATCAACCTTTACAAAGAGGCCCTGGGACCTGACCGGGCAATTCCTTCGGTGTGCAGTCTTCTCCCAGCTCCACTGAGCATCTCTGTGTTCAGTGGAGGTATGAATAATTTGCGTTACATCTTTGTGTAAAGACCAAGTTCACCTGCCCAGGAGGTGAGCCCAGGAAGCGAAGCATGCTCTCTAAAGGTTGTGCTGATAGTTCATGAAGGCATCCCCGAGGAGGTCCCCTCCCAAGACCATAGCCAGCCCTGACAGGCTGTTACCAAACATGTCACGCGGGGATTCTCTCCATGGTGGCGCGGGTCCAGTTTCATTAAGCAAATGGTTCCTTGGACGCTGAAATGACAGCAGGAGACCGGAGTTGCCTCCCTCCCACCCCCACCCCAAACTTGGCTCTTCCCTGGAATGTAGAGCTTGAGTGTTTTCTCTTCATGTGGCCCACAAAAGTGACAAAATGATAAACTGAATAAAACTGGGGTGAAAGATCCATTTTGAAAGTACCCAAAGGATATTAAAAGGAAGCCTTATTGCAGCTCTTAGTGTGGCCTAAGTGATTAATGGAATTGTGTTTTCATTGACCCACATAAAATACTTAAGGGCACCTAGGAACTGGCTGGAAGTGTGGCCACGGAGCTGATATGACACCCCCCACACACACACACACGGTGCTGAGGATTGAATCAGGGCCTGCTGAAGTAAGTGGCTTTATGAGATAAAGTGCTCCTGGCGACTTCTGGGGCAGAACACGGGAGAATGGAGGGCCGCTGCAGCTACAGCATGGGTTGATATGAAATGCCCCCACCCTTGCCTGGTGCACACAGGCCTTAGCTCCCAAGGGTGCTCCTGGTGCTGACAGGACCCCAACAGGAGGCATTACCCCAGTCCTGACTGCAGTCATCTGGCTTCAACCTATTCAGAACATCAGAATAGCTCAGTGACCCCAAACGCCAAATATAACAGCATTATTGTATATAAGTAAATAATTTATAAGGATATATTTTATAAGCTAACTTTTAAAAATTATCTGCAATCACTTATATGCTAGGTCTAATACTGCTTTTTCCTTTCTATTTTCTTTTTGTTGTTGGGGTTCCATAATCTTGGAGCTGGATTTGTCTGAAATTCTCTAGGGTACATCTTAGAAGTGTTGAAAACCACATTCTGAGGCGCTGTCTCTGGCTTCTCACAGGTGGACGGCTGCTTATGACGCGTGCACTTGGCTAAGTCACACACGATGACAATGATGATGACAATGACCAGGAACAAAGCAGGTGTGGAGTGCTCGGTCTCTTCTTCTTGGTCACTGCCACTTCTCCACCCAGATGTCCAGGGCTCCCTCAGGAAAGACGTGAATGGCCAAGGGGACCATTTTCACAGTGCATGTCACACCATGGTTTGTTAACATCTTCATGTAAAGAGGACAGGGCAGTTGTCAAGGTCAACGAGGGCCACCAGCTATGCTATGGCACAGGAGAGGGTGGATCTGTGTGCACATGTGTCACACCCCACTCTGTCCTACTGCCACCACCAAGACCTGCCCTTCCGAGTATTGCAGCCATGTAGTCAGAGAATGTGCAGAGCTGAAGAGACACAGGTCACCTGGCCCTCTCCTCCCATCACAATGGGGACAAAACAGTCCCCTGGAGGGTAAGTGGTTTGCCCACCAGTTTCTGGAGAGCACATCCCAGGGTCACCGCTCAGGGCCCCAAGCCTCTGGTTTTGTGTCAGTCGCTACTTCTGCAATTTCTTCCTTTCTCTATTCACTAAACATCTATGAATTTCTGCATTTAGGTAAATGAAAGGCACAATCCACGAGGGGCTAGAATTATTCAACAGAAACTGCCCTTCTTTCCTTATCAGAAAAGACCCAGTTGTGTTTGATATTTAGCTTGAAAACATGTGCCCACACGATCAGAATTAAAACAATTAATTATAAGGGCCAACTTAATTCAATTATAAATTCTTATTACCCAAATAAGTCTCAAGGAAGAGAGCGACCGTGCCAGCAGTGTGCTGGATTTCATGCCCAAATGCAAACTTGCCATCTGCTAAGGCACAGAATGAGGTTTTCAAAGAAAGGTGACCAGGGGCCGTTGCAAACCTTCATTAGACACAGGCAGGCTGCTCTGGGAGGTGAGAGGCTGCAGCCCTTGCTAACCACAGGTCTGCCTCACACAGTGAATTTTAACGCAGGAGGGAACTTGTTTCTTGACTTCCCACTTGATCGGCGGGGACAGTGCTCCTTTTGGAACAACCATCTGGATTCCAAAACATAAAAATGGTCCCAAAAAACTGCACATGTTTAAATGTCAACAGTCTATGGCAACTTCCAGAAGCATGGAAAAGCTGCCTCCCCTACTAGATTTTTTGGTATGACTTTAGTGGTCATAATAGACTGAAACCGGTGGCTCATGTCATAGGTTTAAGTGTCAGGGAAGACATTTTGCCATTCATAAAATCACATGGAAATAGCTTTAATCGGATTTCTAGAATAAAACACATCTGCCTCTAAGCAATCTTGATACTTTTTATTCTCTTGTGCAGGAAGTCAAATCTTAAATTATAATAGAAATTTTCCCTCAAAACACTTCCTATTGGAATTTAACCAGACAAAGAAAACAAATTGCTCAGGAAAACACTGATGCAGGCAACTCTCAGTTGACGAATGAACTCTTCCATAGCTTTGCAACTTCTATGCAACTACTAATGTCCCTAAAAAAGCACAGGGCAAATATATCTGCTGGACCGTAAGCTCCCTGAAGGGCTCTATCCTGTTCTCTTTGGTCCCACACAGTCTCTGACTCAAATGCTACTTTATTAATAAAGGAATGAATAATCTGATTATTCATTCAACACAGTTGTCTGAGCGCCCACTCTGTCAAGTACTGGAGATACAAAGATGAGTAAGACAAGGCTCGTTTTTTCTTTTTGCCGGAAATGTTTCCTTATATTTTAAAAACCAAATCTATACAGCATATGAAGCCTCAAACTATACCACAAGCATCAAGAAACTGCAGATGGAGCCGGGCGTGGTGGCACACGCTTGTAATCCCAGTACTTGGGAGACGGAGACCGGAGGATCCGGGTTCGCGGACAGCCTCAGCTAATTAGTGAGGCCCTCCGCAACTTCGTGAGACCCGGTTTCAAAATAAAGGATAAAAAATAGGGCCGGGGGTGTAGCTCGGAGGTAGAACGCCCCTGGGTTCAATCCCCGGTACCACAAAAAAAAGGAAAGAAAAAGAAACTGCAGATGAACTCTGTGCTCCTTGCCAGGACCTTCTGTGAGGCTGGCTCGTGAGCTCCTTCAGCAGGTTATTGCTGGCTGAGCTTTTCCAAAGGTCCAAGAAGAAAACATTAAAGCGGCATTTCTTTTAAATGCCAAAGAGAAAGCACAGGGCAACTTGTTTGGTGTATTGTGGTTACTGGTTCAGACCAAATTTCCTAGGAGTTGTAACCCTGGATACCTCAGCAGCTAAGAGATTTCAATAAAACCCATGCAACTAATAACATAGATGTTTGCTCCATCACCTCCACCAAATGGCCTAGGATCACCAACCTTCAATCACCAAAACAGAACTCTCAACCACGGAGCAGCTCTTTCCCATCACGATGCACCTCCTTGCCTCAGATGTAGGTCCTATTGTCCCCCGTGGAGGTGGGTGACCTGACAACATGACTGACCAAGAAAGAAAGGTTCTCATCCAGGACCAGGAGCCTGGCACTGAACTCCTGCTCTGTGTGTTTCCTGCAGGGGAGAACTCAGGGCTGGAAGCCAACTGGAGTAGCTGAGTGATCTATCTGGATGAATTATGAGCCTCTCTGAGCTCTAATCCTCTCTAAATGGGGGAGCTAATGCATCTCCTTAAAGGGGTGTTCGATTCCCGCTGCACGGAGCCCAATTCAGGTGCTCAGTCAGGACTACCTACACTTATATTCCTCTCCCCTCCCCCACCCCGTGTGCCATATGCAATTTGGCAGATGGACTAGGTGAGCCAGATGAAGACAGCTGCTATTTACAGACAACTCCATCAAGCAGATCAGTAACACGGTGACAGTTCTGGAAAAATACCAGCGAACGTACCGCAACCTGGCTGCAGGACTCACCCCACCAAGCCAGGTGTCAGATCAGTCTCCCCCCTGGGACAACCAGCCAGCTCTGTGGGAATGGAACGGTTCATCACACCCTGAGATGCTCGCAGCACACATGCTCAACTCTCCTCCACAGAGCCAGCACTGATTGGCAGTCTTAAAATGAGCCACAGGCAGGAGGCAGAACAGTGGCCCCACAGCGACATCCACATCCTGATCCCCAGAACCTGTGGAGTACTACATTAGGTGACGTGGCATGGAGGGATGAAACAGGCAGATGGAGGAAAAATATAAAAATGTAAAATTGCTAATCAGCTAACATTAAAACAGGAGGACTGTCCTGGATTATCCAGATGAACCCAATGTGATCGCAAGGGTCCTTACAAGTGGAAGAGGGAACCAGAGAGATGGCAGGTGAGAAGAACCCAGCCTTGGGTTGCTGGCTCTGAAAACAGAGAACGAAGTCACAAGCCAAGAAATGCGGGCAGGTTCCAGAAGCTGGAAGGGAAAAGGAAAAGGATTCTCCCCTGGGGCCTGCAGGGGAACGTAGTCCTGCAATAACTCGATTTTAGCCCGGTAAGATCTATTTTAGATCTCCAGGCTCCAAAACTAATATAGATATGTGGTCTTAAGTCACCATGTTTGTGGAAATTTGTTATAGCAGCAACAAGAAACTAATACACTGTTACCCAATCAAGACCTCTTGAGCAAAGATTGATTACATAAACCCCATCAATCCTTAGTGAGAGTGATTTTCTCACATCCTCCTTTCTCCAGAAGATTCTCTACAATTCTGACCTTTGGCTTTGGGGCTAGAAGCTAGTTACCTCTGTCCACTGTATGGGAGACTTTACTGACTTACTTCCAGATTCCTGAGGAAGAGCTTTTGAGAAGAGAGAAGAGAGATGGTTCTTGAGACCCCAGGTTGATGCTGGGGGATGAAGTAAGATCCCCAGGTGTGGCTATTCAGTCCATGAAATCAGACTGAGCGAATGACTTCCTTCCACAAGTAACTACTGTGCACCTAAATATACTACATATTGCTAGAGGAAATACGAACTGAGGAAACACAAAAACGAGTAAATAATCCACCATCCTTATCCAAGGAGTTCATTAGCTAAAGACTTACATCCATCTAGAGCTGTGATTTTTCAAACTTTTTGGACCATTACCCATAGCAATACTTGCACTTCTATACCTCAGTCTACCACACACACAGATATAGAACCCAAACAAAACTTTCACAAAATAACACTTACCTAACTTACCATAGGGGATGTGCTCTTACTTTCTATCCTATCCTATCCTTCATGCTGACTGGCATTCTACTCTGTTCTATTCTATTCTATTCTTCATTCTGACCAGCAACCTAGTAAATTGATTTCATGACCTAGTTATGAATTGTACTTCTCAGCTGGATAAACGCTGACCTAAAAGCCTGGATACCTGTGGGGAGATGGTCACTCCACAGCCCACAAGAGGCTGTGCCTTGGGATGCAGTGCAGGTGACAGTGGGCCCCCGACCTTTCCTCTCCCCACCCCACTGCCAACCGTCCAGGGCAAGCTGGCCCAGGCTCTCAGATTCTGGTCATTTCAATGGTGAGAATTCCCCAGCCCAAACCCACACAATCCCATTCCCCCTTGAAGGGACGGAATCAAAGGTGCTGGAAAACCATGACTCACTGTCCCTGTACGTGTCTATAAATGTCACTCAAGTGAAGTCTCAGCAGAGGGCTCGGAGCAGTGAAGAACAAACAGCGCCCAAAAAGCCAGCGCGGGGGACCGAGGCTCTGACTGCTCAGCCCAACCGCAGGGATTAACCTCTATGCAAGGAGAAGCAACCAGAATGTTTGGGCAGAGCGCCAAATGTCTAAAGTCGTGCTATGATTAATTGACTTTATTAATCACCCAACACATCTAGAGGAGATTACTAGTTGGATATGCGATAGATCTGGTGGGACCGGAGCAGGCCTGTGTTGGGGCGACAGCTCAGCCCACAGTGCCTCTCGGGTGCTCCTCCACGGGGTGCCACAGGCCACCAGCTTCAGAGGGCACCGCTATGAAAAGCAGCTGAAAAAGTCACAGTACCCTTTTATGTAAGCGAGCCTTATTTGCACAGAGAGCTCTCTTTTTTAAATGGGAATTTTCACTCAATTTCTTGTCATTCCACCTAATGATATATATTAAAGCTTATCTGTTCGCAGTCTAATTTTAGACTGGTGGCAGTTCCCAGATCAGTTGTTTAGAAAAACGCTAGCCTGCTTTGCAGATCCAGTCCACTCTGCCGAGAAAGTCCCGGGCAGAGCAGCGGGCCCAGGGGCTCCGGAGGCTGAGTGGGCAGGGTCCCCGAGGGCCGGGGCTGCCCACATGAGCCCACACGAGCCCTGCAATGACTGTTCAGGGTCTGGGTCACTTTATAACATTACCTCAGCAAGAGCTCTCTCAGTCTAGAGCCAGATTTTCTGGCAGAAAATATTGAGGTTGACAAGGGTGCCGAAAATAGCACACGTCAATGGCAGAGCCACCCCCAAGGAACTCCATGTTCCTCTAATCACAACGCCCCCCAGGAGTGTTCTATTAGATTCATCCTTTATGACATTACTGGGAGAAAATGAAGACTGGACACCCACCATCCCATTGTCCGTAGGTGCCATAAACTCATAAAAGAGGTATTTCTACGCTCTAATGGAAGGTAGGCAGGTCTCAGGGCATATTTCTGACTCTCGGTCCTGCAGGATCAATAGCCCCAGCACATCTGTTATCTCTGAAGAAAAATCTCCCCAATACCTCTCTACCCATGCTCCTCAAGACTGAGATTCTCTTCTCCTCTCTTCCCTCTGCCAGCCTGCACCCCTCGTTCACCACTCTGCTTCTCCTGCCCTTGGCATTGGCTTTCCAGCCTCCTGGTCCTGCATCTTCTCTGCCACATTCCAGCCCTGCATGACTCTAGCCATCTGCCCCCAGGTCCACCCCAACCCCATGCTGCCAGGCCCGGCTCAAGAAAACCAAAGGGTGCACCGAAAATTCCCCAAAACATGGAAAGTCTCCAGTCCTAGAGGCCCCTAGAGGAATCCTGCCTCTGTAGATACTGTCCCCTTCTGTTTCAGTGAGTGGCACTTCCAATTTTGAAACCCAAACCCTTGCACCCCTACTCACTTGGTCTATTAGTCAGGGTTAAAATGAACCATCCCACTGGCCTCTGAGGTCACAGAAGATGGAGAGCAGTACATGAGAACTCCCTCACCTGCCCCTTCCACGCACCTTTCTCCTTCCTTCCTTCCCTCTTGTCTTAGGGTACGGATGCGCCTCCCGTCTCAAGCTCACACTGCCCCACTCAATCCTCTCTCCAGG
This sequence comes from Glis glis, assembly GCA_004027185.1. Taxonomy (NCBI): domain Eukaryota; kingdom Metazoa; phylum Chordata; class Mammalia; order Rodentia; family Gliridae; genus Glis; species Glis glis. The sequence continues at coordinate 37,181 of PVJS01010475.1, read as the reverse complement.
CTCTCTCTCTTCCCTCCGGCCCTGGCTCTCCATCTATCCCGTATTCACCTGTTTTATTCTACTTTTCCCTCTAAACTGACTTTCTACCAGCCTTCTCCTCCAGATTTTGCCTAAAATTTCTTCCTTTTACAAAAAGGGAGCCCACAATGGATGTTCCCCCTTCCTCACTCCTCTGCCCCCAGCTTTTACTCTTCGACTCACTCCATTTCCTCTACAAATATTCTTGCAAAGATTAACTACAACCTCTAAACTGCCAAACACAACAGGTCACTGCAGCCCTTCTCCCAGCCGCCGCTCTGTAGGACCCGACGCTGGCTTCACTCGGATTTCTTGGGCTCCCTCCTAACATGGTTTCTAGCTTTCCTCCTCTTTGCGTTCCCTTCTCTTCCCTGAGAAGTTGTTTTCCTCCAGGATTCTCTTTCAATTGGCTCTTTTGTGCCTTCCCTGGATTCTCCTCATCCAGCCTCACAGCTGAGAACTCCCCAGCTGAAGCCCCAGGCCGCCCTCTCCCTGAGCTCCAGATCCAAATATCCCACCACCTCTTCTCCACTCTGGGCTCCTACAGGCCCCTCAAATCAGCCAGTCAGCTCCGTGAGAGTGAGGGCCATGTCGCCCTTGTAAGTGTTGAGGGATCCTGAGGACCTAACACGGTGCCTGGCACACCATTGGCATACCATAAACGAATGCTGAATGAACGTCCCAAACCAAATTCATTGCCTTCCCTCAAACCTGCTTCTCTCCCTGGAGTCCCCCTTAGAAAATGTGCTAGCCAGTCATGCAAGAAGTGTCCCCAGGTCATCCCAGCTGCCCCTTTCCCACCCCACCTGCTGTGTCTCTTCACTGCTACCTGTGTAGCTTTTACCTCTATCACATCTACCATGTCCGCTCCCTCCTGCCCATCCCCGGGGCCATCACCTGGTGCCAGGTGCTCAGCATTGGGGCATGATGGCCTGCTTTGGTCCTCCCACCCCTGGTCCAGCCACCTTGGACTCTCAGCCTGTGCATTTCATGATCTCACCCAGTCTGCCTCTGTGGGAAGAGTGCAGGGGACCTGGCAGGATCATTTGGTCAGAGAATCCAGAAGCTTCCATGACAAAGTACCTGCTGAGAAGACCCCTGCAAGACTGTAGGAGGCAAAGGAATCTGGCGCAGAGCGCGGTGGCAGAGCACTGAGCGTCACAGACTGAAGGAGCAGATGTCCGTGAGTCCGAGGGCGGGAAGGGGCATGGTTTGCTCTAGAAGCCTCAAGGCAGCCAGTGTGGCTAGAGTCCAGAGAGCAAAGGGGAACAACTGGCCAAAAGAGGCTGGTGGGGACCAGGGATGGGATGGTCCCAGGCCCGGGGAACCAGGTGAGTCTCCTCTTCAGCGCTCTGGAAACCAGAGGAGTGATATGACCGAGTTTGCCTTTTATAAAGACACCTCTGCAAAATGCTTAGTCAGTGAAGTAATGATGGGCGCCTTCCTAACATCTAATACAGCCATCTCGACCTGAAGCTCCTGGTCACTGAGAAAGGGAGCACCAGGAGCCTTCTGCAACTCAGGACAAAACATCCACTCTCACTGTTCTTGAAGGAGCTGGCCAACACACTTGGATAAGAAAAAGAAATGAGAGATTCAAAACGCAGAAAGAAAGAAGTGAAACTATCACTATGTGCACACGATGTGCTCATATAGCTACATACCCCCAAGACAATCCACTGAGAAGCTCTTCTCCCCATAAGAGAATTCAGTAAGATGGTAGGAGGAAATCAATATGTAGAAATCAACAACTTGCCTGTATAGCAAACAACAACCAGTTAGAAGAGGTATTAGAAGAAAAGGCTTCCATCCATAACAAGAACAACAGAATGAAGTCCTTAAGAATAAAGGTAACAAGGATTGTAAAAAGATCCTTATGAAGAGAGTTTAAATTCACCTGAAGGGCACAGAAGAACACTCAAAGTCTATTCGTGGACATGAGGATTCAACATAATGCTGTCAATTCTTCCTCAATTAGTCTATAAATGTAATGTAATTCCAACAATCTGATTTTAGAGCTTGTATGACAAGCTCCCTCTGGCTCCAGTGTGGCCCTGCAATGCAGAGGGAAATGGGGTGGGGGGTGAGCCAGGAGACCTGGAGAGGAAGCTGGGCCTGGGTGGGGTCCGGGGTCTGGGGTCTGGGGTCTGGAATAGCAGGGGAGATACAGTCACAGGATGTATGCGAGAGCTATTTCCATGGAGACTGGACAGGGGAGATGAGCGAGAGGTGTCAAAGGAAGACTTGGTTTCGGGTTTGCCCATTCAGTAATTAATTAGACACCCCATAAAGATACCCTCATGTCCTGAAATCACATCGCGGCTCGAAACAGTGTCTCTGGGCCCAGTGGGGATTTAACGAGGCTCTCCCGAAAGGCTCACTAACTAGTTGTTTGTTCATGGCCAAGGGAAGTGCCACTTCTGCATTCTGGCTCTGCTAATTAGGTGTCCCTTGAGAGCTTTGGTGAACGGGATGACCTCGGCCTCTCAGGGCCCCAGAAGACTCCTGTTCTTTCCCTCTCTGCTTTTCTTTTCTTTTCTTTTTTTCCTTTCTTTCCTTTTGACTCAAAATCATGCTATAAAAAAATGGGGCAGTGATTGCGTGTGAGTCTAACCTACTCAGAGGCAAGGCCTGCTTTCACTGTGACAGGACATCTCCATCCTATCTTTCCTCTCCTTTAACAAATAAATAAGTCCTGAAGGTACCACAAACCTTCCTCACTGCCGCTGGCCTGCTGTTCTATCAGGAGCAATGGCCCTTTCAGCTTTGCCTTTTTCCCCGTCTGGAGTTCTTTTCAACACGTTTCCAACAGGAACAAAGTGAGTTTAAATATATCCCAAGTGGTTGCCTCCCAAGTATCTACAGAAATCAGCTCAGTCAATGTGGTGTTTGACATGAAAAAGAAGTGTGTTTGTTTTGGGTACAAACAGACTGTGATGCAAAGCATGTGCCTGTTAAAACTCAGGTGAAACAAGCAAAGGCTTTGCACGAGACAAGCTGAGACTCTGCTCACCTCTAAGATCTGCAGACCAGGCTTCCTTGGGGCCCTATGCAGAGCCATAACGAGACCCCTTGCGGTGCACACGATTGCCTGGGTGGCCTTGCCAGGCACAGATCCAGCCTGCAGCACCGGGGAGGGGCCTGAGATCCCCTGTTTCTAATGAGGTCCTGGTGATGCCATCCTACAAATCCACAGACCCACTGGGAGGACGAAGAGTTTAAGGAGGCTCAGCAAATTAGAGGCTGCTCTCTCCAGGATGAACCTGCAGATCACACGCATTATTTTAATTTACAGAACAGAGATTATGCCACTGTTCTATGTCAAAGAGCCTCAGATATAACAAGTGAATGTGTTCAAGTCTCTGCAGACTATGAATAATACCTGGAGATCAATATACCCCACCCTAATCTAACCTAAATGTTGTACTCACTAAAAATTCATAACTAGAAAATCCCAAAATACTTGTTGACTGAACTTGTTGAATTGAAAACCTCACCAATTAGGGTTAAATAAAAAGGAAGCTTTAAACTGGGCATGGTGGAGCATGCCTGTAATCCCAGTACTTGGGAGGCAGAGACAAGAGGATCCCAGGTTAGCGACGAGCCTCAGCAACTTAGTGAGACCCTCAGCAACTGAGGGTTTGAGACACTGTATCAAAATAAAAAATAAAATAGGGCTGGGGGGTATAGCTCAGAGGTAGAATGCCCCTGGGTTCAATCCCCAGTGCTCCCCAAAAAAGGAATTTTTAATTATGGAATTTGAAAAACACAATCTATAGGGCACAGTGGCACACACCTGTAATCCCAGTACTTGAAAGGCCAAGACAGAAGGCTCACAAGTTCAAAGCCACTGCATGGTAACTTAGGAAGACCTTGTTTCAAAATGAAAAATAGAAAGAGCTGGGGGTGTATCTCAGACATAGAATGTCCCTAGGTTCAATCCCCAGCACCACACACAAAAATCCGTCTTATTACTTTCAGTGTCATAGGCTAAGCAAATTTGAAGTGTTTCATAGACTTCCTTGATGATAATGTTTATCTTCTTTCATTTGCACTGCCCGAGAAAAGAAGAAAAATCTGGGTCTTTTCAGCTTTCATCTATGAATAATTGCAAATCCTAAATAAAAGGAACAGGAATTTCAAAGTTCTTCCTGTATTTAAAACTTACAATATCTGTGTTTCTTCAGTTTTGTAACCATTTAACCCATATCTGAGGTGCAAAGATAAAGTCCTAAAGTGACATGAAAAGACAGTAGAGCTCAAGGTCAATGCCATTTGGGCCCTTACTAAGCTAGGAACGTCGATGACAGTAAGGGGTGCCCACTGAGTGCCAGCTGCCTTGAGGGAAGGTGCGTGTCTCTGGAAATCTCAATCTAGTGTGTTTGGCCTTGGAAAACATTCTGCTTAAAAACTGAAAAGTAGAATACAGAAGAAGAGCAAACTAACTGCTTTTTTAAAGGGGGAAATAATGTATGTGCACACATTTAAATGCTCTTTCATGCCGGGCGTGGTGGCGCACGCTTGTAATCCCAGTGCTTTGGGAGGCAGAGACCAGAGGATCCGGGTTTGCGGCCAGCCTCAGCTCGCTCGCTCTCTCTCTCTCTCGCTGTCTCTTTCTCTCTCTACTTAGTGAGGCCTCCGCAACTTCGTGAGACCCGGTTTCAAAATAAAGTATAAAAAAATAGGGCCGGGGGTGTAGCGCGGAGGTAGAACACCCCTGGGTTCAATCCCCGATACCGCAAAAAAAATAAAATAAAATAAAATAAAAAAATAAATGCTCTTTCCTATTTACAGAGATCTGTGTCCCCTTCCTCTTAGGATGTCACTAACCTCTGTGATAAGGTTAGTGACATTATGGAAAGAGCCACTCTGTTTTGCAGAGTACAAAATAAAAAGACACAAAATTTCAAAACACACACACACGCACACATAAAAAAGTACAAGATTATAATGTTTAGTATGACAGTAATAGGTCTATGCAAATGCCTCGTGTGTATTATCTTCCTGCCCTTAGTTATCATGTAGAGAATTTATCCTGCCCATCCTGATATTGGGGGAGGAAATTTTAAAAACATGAGCATAACTTCGAAAATCATTCAAGTTGCCTCCCACGCCCTTCAGGGCTCTCACCTGCTGAATGGAGCTGAATTACCTGCCCCTGAGAGTTTTTATGAGGCTCCTGAAACCTAGCAAAGGCTACTGAATAACTAAGAGAGTTTTCAGATGAGATAATTATGCGCAACACATAATGCAAATGTTAGTTATTAATTTTTTAAATACTTTTCCATGAAGGCTCTCAAGCCCACTGCTTGAACAACTGCAACTTGTCTCATTAGTGTTAGGTGGAGCAATAGGGGCTCTCATTCATTGCTGGTGGGAGTTCAAATAATTCACAGTTCACTAGGCTTGTTCATGTCTTGGTTTGTAGGAAATGTCTAGACTCCAAGTTCTTGGTATGAAGTCTGCTGTGTTTCAGTTCTGGGCTCTGCAATAATAATAGTACCCACCTTTACTGGCAGTGCCCTTATCTAATAGCAGTAAGGATTTGGTACAGAAGAAAAGAAAGGGTTGTGCTTTGCTAACAAAGAGATCCCATGAGTTAGGACATGCTGGGCTGCAGAGCATCAGAAAAGCTAGTGCATGCTAGTTTAACTGTTGAGGTGTGCCCATCTGAGATCGCAGGCCCAGTCTGAGCAGAGGGCCAGGCCGGCTGCTCTGAGGCCAACTCGCATCGACACAGAGGATAATATTTAGTGGGCAGGCATTAACGAGGCCACTTCAGGGACCTGCTAGCACATCTAGCCATCAAACAATGGCTCCCACCCCATCCTGAAGGTTCTCTCCCTTGTTGAGCCACGCACTCTACTGGACTGAAATATGACCAGGTTCTAACCTACTTTAGAGCACGTTGCTTCCATAGAGTGAAGAAAGGGAAGCAATTACTGAGATGTGCTCAAAGATGACTGAGGCCGCTCAATTGGGTTGGCAGTAAATCCCAGCTCACTGCTTGAACAACTGCAACTCTCTACTCTCATTAGTGTCTCTAGTTTGCGTTCCTATGGCAAGAGATTCCTTGCTATGTTAGATCTTAAATAACTCAGGGAGATGGTGAATAAGCATAGGAAAAGATGCTCCATAGCATATGTTATTAGAGAATTGCAAATTAAAACAACAATGAGATACACACAGCAATCAGAATGGCTAAAACCCAAAACACTGACACCACCAAATGCTGGCAAATATGTGGAGCAACAGGAACTCTCATTCATTGATGGTGGGAATGCAGAATGGTGCAGCCACTTTGGAACACGATTTTTTGTGTGTATGGTACTGGGGATTGAACCCAGGGGCATTCTACCTCTGAGCTATATCCCCAGCCCTATTTTTTTTATTCTTTATTTTGAAACAGGGTCTCACTAAGTTACGGAGGGCTTCACTAAGTAGCTGAGGCTAGCTGCGAACCTGAATCCTCCAGTTTCAGCCTCCCAAGTACTGGGATTACAAGCGTGCGCCACCATGCCTGGCTGGAACACGATTTGATAGATGCTTACAAAGCTAAACATACTCTCACCGCGTATCCAGTCATCACATTCTTTGGTATTGACCTGAATGGGTTGAAAATGTATGTCTACACAGAAACCTGTCCGTGAACGTCTATGGAAGTTTTATTGTTAATCTGTACACATCTGTACATCTGTACAAGGGAATATTTATTCAGCCATATAAAGACAGGAGCTATCAAGCCACAAAAAGACATGGAAGAACCTCGAATGCACACTGTTAAGTGAGAGAAGCCCAGGTGAAAGAGCTATATATGCACGATTCCAACTCCGTAATGGTCTAACTGCAGCATCACTCAAAAGTCCAGGCTCCTATTTACTTTCCGCTCCCAAAATTTGGTGTACAATTTGCTGAACATGGAATGACCTTATGAATTTTCAGTTTGGCCATAAAGGCATGTGTATAATTGGGGCCCACAGAGACGTTGTGGAAGAAAGTAAGACTATGGGAACTCTTGGAGATGGACTAGATGCATTTTGCATTCTGAAATGGGCATGAGCTCTTCAGGGGCCAGGGGCAGAATATTATGGTTAGATGTAGAATATCCTCTGAAGAGCTCATGTATGAATGTTCAGAGTTGATACAATTAAGTCATGAGGGTTGTAATCTCATCAGTGGGTAAGTCCATTGTAAGGGATTTACTGGGTAGTGACCTAGGTAGCCAGGGTGTGGCTGGAGGAAGTGGGTCCCTGGGGGTTGTACATGGTTCCTCTGGTGTTGGGGATTGTATGTGGTTCCTCCTCCCCTTACTCTCCCTCTCTTGCTTCCAGCCTCCATGATGTGAGAACAGAGCCTTACACTCTCCCTCTGAAATCTCCCAAAACTGAGCAAATAAATCTTTCCTGTAAGTTGTGTGGTCAGGTGTTTTGGATCACTGCAGTGAAAACGTTGACCAAGACAGCCTATAACTACAGAGACAGTAAAAAGATGAGTGGCTATCAGATTTGGGGAAGGGGCACACATGGAATTTGTAGGGCAATCAAACTATTCTGTACAGTACTATAATAGTGGGTATATGACATCACGCCTGACATAAACCCATACAGTGTATTACACAAAGAGTAAACTCAAATGTAAACTGGACTTTAATTAATAATAATGAATCAATATAGGTTGATTGGTTGTATCAAATGTACCACACTATCATCACAGCCCAAAATTGGAGGGGCAACCCCAGGACAAAGAAGCCTGAAAATTAAAACTCCTTATTTTTGCCCATCAGGGGAGCCTACAGTCCCTGTAGCAGAGAAACACTTGAATTTCCATCCCTGTCACAAGCCTGCTATTCCTCAAATGTCCCCCAAGTCTGTGCATACACTTTAAATTGATCGCAGGTTCTATTCCATGTATTCTAGTCTAGCATTTTACTGTTCAATAGTCCATTGTGATTCTTCAATAGTTCAATATAATGACGGAATCATTAGAAGTTCCCCCAGTACTCCTACTTAGTTTAGTAACTCGCTCTTTGAATACCCTTATCTTGGGCCATATGTGTGGTCTGATTTACAAGGAAATATACACCCAGTGAATGATTTGGTGATAGATATTTTTGCAGAAGTTTGGTAATCCATTCATTCACTAAAATGTTTCTGAAATACTAAGCTATGTACCTGCTGGAGATGGGGGGGGTGGATGAGAAGAGTAGAATGTAGTTCTCTGGTTTTCATTGTGTCATAAAAAGGCACACCCTAAGTCATAAGGCAACTTAATCATTTAAAGGCCTCTTGTTGTTCTCAAAATATGATCAAGCCTTGTGCATCCATGGCTCCAGACATACATTTTTTTAAACCTATCTTTTTTACCACTGTTTGGACCACTTCCTGGGTAATAGGTACACACATCAGATGATGAACAGTTAGATAAAAGCATGTCATGTTTCATAGACATGCTCCAAAAAGCAAAGTGCAAATACCCAGCTCTATAAACCACTTCTCAAACAGCTGCTTAAGCCTCACTCATGCCTCCAGGAGTATAAATTGGTGTCGCATCTTCACAAGGCAATTTGGGACGATTCTGTAAAGTTTCAAATTTAGTTTTAGGATTGCTGGCCCAGCAATTCCACTTGTGTGACTTTATCCTTTTAGAAGTACGATAATTGACCCCTCAGCACACCTTCCACCCCCGCCTGTGATTGGTGTAAGAATGGGTCAGGGGACAGGCTAGGGCTTCCTCAATTCTGGGAAGGACACACGGGAAGCAATAGCCTCATTTTGCACAGATGTTGTCTGGTCTGGATGTGTCCTCTGGGGTCTGTGCAGCCACCCTGGAACCTGGCAGTGAGTACTGCAGAGGAGAAAAGCACCCAGGCCCTTGCGGCATTACTGAGCAGATGAACCTATGCATCCTGGAACCTGCCTGACCTTGGGCTTCTTCCTCATGGAGATAACAAATTTATGTGTCATGTAAACCAATGCAAGCCACCACGTTCTGTAATTTGCAGCCAGAAGTCATCAGATACAATCCTACAGATAAAGCCACACATACATGCCAAACTCTATACATCAAAATGCTGGCTGCAGCCTAGGTAACAGCTAAAAACTAGGAGCCCCAAAGTTTATCCTGGTTAAGTAAATTTTGGTTAATCCATACTACAGAATGCTATGCAGCCCCTAAAAAGAGACAGGGAGCGGCTCTATATGTGCTGATATGGAAAGTTACCAAGACATGTGATTAGTTCACAAGAAATGGTATATAGAACAGTATATATGGTATGACCTCATTTGTGTAAAATATATGCACATATACATAGGCTTTTACACACGTGCACACATACACTTCTGCAAGGACACTATAAAATTGCTAACGTGGTTACAACTGGGGGAGGAACAGTATACTGAAAGGTAGACTAGTTTTCACTTAATGGCCTCTAGACTGAATTTTTACTGTAGTATGTACTGCTTATATAATTTTTAAATCAAGATGAAAAATACTTTCAAAATGGTCAAAGGACTCAACTATGACAATGCACAGAAGTTCAAATGACAAATATACATATAAAAATTAACTGCCTAGAAATTCATTCAAATCAGACTTTACATTTCAAGCATACTAATATTAGCCACAGAAAAATGTCAGTTTCTTCACCCTTTTTCTCCTTTCCCTCTACAACTTTCTAGCTACCTAGAGTCAGTATGAATTAGGGAGCTGCGAAATAATTTTAATATAGCCTAAGATATAATTGAAGTAAGACAGACTTATAAAATTTACAAAATACAGTCCCAACGTACACTCCAAAACAGATATGTTGTCCAGTGATCCACACCACTGTTACCCTCCGTGGAGTGAATGCCGTCTATGATCCTTGAAGAATAACTGTAAGAAAACTCAGGTCCCACCTGATAGTCCAGATTCCCTTCTGAAGTCCAGCTCCCACATCGGCACTTATAAGTCCATCCACTCCGTACAGACACCAGTTTTGAATTCTGAAGTTATTTTTTAAAATAGTACCTGTCCCAATATACAGTGGTATCCCAGAGGGGTTGGGTTTTCACAGGACCATGGCCACCGCTTTGTAGGGAACTTCCCTGATTGAGGCTTTCCCATCAGCCTCTTAGAGGATGGGAATTTCTCTCATCTCTTCTCTGATTTTGTGGTATACCCATTTCCCAGAATGCCACTCCCTGCCTTCCCCTAGGGATCACCTCCTCCCAGGAGTCCCCCTTGATCTCACCCCAACTTTACTCTCTCCAGCACTGCAATTGTTTATCTGCATCTCCTTGCACCTCTCCTACTCCCACACTCTCTTCCGCTGGGGACAGGGACTTGTTTTGTGCCCTGTGGTGTCCCTGGAATTTGGCACAGCAGCATTCTGGAGACAGTTAAGTCTGCAGCAGGATCGCAAGTTCAAGTTACTTTGGAGGCGCTCCTTTGTGACTGAGCCTGTGTGTGCTCATTTGCCAAACAGAGGCGATCATATTGTCTACAGTTGTTCCAGTTGGACCAGGGAGGGTAACGGTGGTACGGATCACTGGACAGCCTTATTTGGCTTTGGAGTACATAGTGGTGGTGGTGGTAGCTAAGGTAATAACGTTGATAATAATATATGTATGATAAATAAATTCATCTGAATGTCTTTGGTGTCTAATGAGTTGGGCTCAACTATTCCATCATGTAAACATAGTTCAGCCTGAAGATTACTTAAGCAAATGTTCCTGGTACATGAAAAAAAAAATCAGGCCAGGCGTGGTGGCACACACTTGTAATCCCAGTACTTGGGAGGCTGAGACCGGAGGATCCGGGTTCGTGGCCAGCCTCAGCTACTTAGTGAGGCCCTCTGCAACTTAGTGAGACCCTATTTCAAAATAAAAAATAGGGCTGAGGATGTAGCTCGGAGGTAGAATTCCCCTGAGTTCATTCTCCAGTACCACATACACAAAAAAAATCAGACAGCATAAATGAATGACCGTGCATTGACATGGAAGGTCCTAGGTTTGCACAACACCTATTCTCTTACACATGCATCTCCATGGATCATTCCAGCATCACTGTCCACAGCAGCCTTACTCCTGCGGGCTTCAGAGAGCAGTGCAGAGAGGGGCAAAGACACCCCAGCTCTCTAGAAAGCTTTCCCTGGCCATGTGTCCATCTTCCATGTGGCTTGCACCGATTCTGTTTTTTCTTTTATTGGCTTTATAGCCAAAATCCTGGCAGAGAAAAACCATTTTGCCAACATCAGTCAAAGAATTGTTTACTATCCTCAAAGAGAGCTCCTTTGAAACCTTGGTTCCTTCCCCCAAACCCTCCCTCCTTCCCATCACCCCATCTCCTGACTCCCATTTAGGTGGACTTATTTAATTTATAGGATCTTTGAAAATACAAGCAACAGTCTAAACTTCCTCCATATGGGTCCTTCTGGAAGGACGGTTTCCATAGCTGAGAAGAGGCGGGCAGAGCGCTACCTGCCATTTCAAGGAGGACCTACTTTGAGGCTTTGTCCAGGTTCCCTGTCAAGGTGCTGACCTGACTCCTCGCAATACTCCCTGAGTGACCCAAGAAAAACCAACAGTTGTGAGCATTTGAAAATGCGTGGCCAAGAATATTCAAAGGAAAAAATAGCCTTCCAAGGAAACAATGCTGTTTTGAATGTTAAAGAGGGGAAGGGAAATTGGAAGGAAGAACAGCAAACTGTACATTTTTTTATTTTTTATTTTATTTTATTTTTACCGATATAACTTAATTATTTTTGGCGGTACTGGGGATCGAACCCAGGGGCATTCTACCTTCAAACTACACCCCCAGTCCTATTTTTTATTCTTTATTTTGAAACAGGGTCTCACTAAGTTGCAGAGGGCCTCACTAAGTAGCTGAGGCTGGTGGCGAACCTGGATGCTCCAGTCTCAGCCTCCCAAGTACTTGGGATCACAAGCGTGCGCCACCATGCATGGCTGTAATTTTATTTTTTATTGATGCGTTGTAATCATAGAGTGTAATGAAGTTCAGAGTGATAGGGCGAGACATGCACACAGCACTTGGTGAGGCTCCCCCAGATCCCACCCTCCTCCCTCCTGTTCTCCGTACATGACATTGAGCTTGCATTGATAATTTCGTATATGTGTCAATTGAAGTGTTTCCTTCATCACATCTCCCTTCCTCTCCCCATCTTCTGCCCCTAGACCCTCTCCATCACTCCACTGGGGTTTCTCCTCCTTTATCTGCCGTTCCTCTTGCAACCTCTGTATTTCTTTTTAAGCGCAATCCTGCCTTGGCAAGGCCTGCCATTTCAGACCTGCACGCCTGGCTTTGCGTCTCAGACTGCAAGCTCCCCACAGGCTGAAGCTGGGTCACTGCCTCGCACGTAATTGCTGAATGAATATGACGTCCTTAGTATTTTTCAGGTTGTAAAATTATACCTGCCTTGGAATTCTTTTTGCCACCAACTTTTAGTCTATCCTTCTATTCAGAATCAGAAAAACAAAATATGACATCATCGTCTCTGAGCAGCTCATGTCTGATGAGCTTTTCTTACCTGGAATATACCCCACCTGTTCTATGGGAGCCCTAATATTACCAATTACCAATCTTTATCAATAAGCACATTGAAGGGCTCTGTTCATTCTTTATAAATAACCCTCTCCTGCCTCTGTCAATGCTCCAAGAGTGGTGATTCTCAAAAAATTATTTTCCTATCCTTTGCAAAGCTCTTTGATAAACTAGCAATAAAGGCAGTGTTGCTAAACCATTAGGACAATATTATTTACAATATTACTTAATAGCTATTGAGAACCTAGCCCAGTCCACAACACAGAGGAACTTTAAGGGGGAAAAAAGGCAGGAATGCATTGGTTTATTGCTGATATATTGACTGCAAAGCTGGAAGAGTTAAAAATATTATCAATGAAGAGTTCTGTTGAATAAGCAGGGTCAGCCCAGTGCCCGCCTTCTCTGCCGACATCTCCCATGATCCTCTCCACGAAGCCTGGCCCACTGAGCCCTCGAATCCTGTGTGACATCAGAGTGGTAACTAGAGTATGAGAATGTGTGGATTCAATCACATGCTATTAAAACAGCTAGAAAACGTGTAATTCAGAGGCAGGAAGGGTGAAAACAATACAGAATTCAATAAAGCAGTGAAGAGGGTTTTTTTTTGTTTTTTTTTTAAAGAGCTATAAACCTGTACTAGATGGTAAAGAACTGCATCTACCCAAATAGGACATTAATCATTCTTCTAGAAGGACCCACGTGGAAGTTTAAAGATGGTTCCTTATATTTTCAAAGATCCTATAAATTAAATAATTCCACCTAAGTGGGAGTTGAGAGATGGTGTGACAGGAAGGAGGGAGGGTTTGGGGGAAGGGAAGAAGTTGTGAAAGAATTTCCTAAGGCTGTTGCTTGAACTCAGGCAAACCCACGCCAACAGGATGATATGGACGCTGAGGATTCTCTGACATCACAGAGACTCGAGGGGCTCCCTTGGTGGCCTGGAAGGAGCAGCACCTATGCAGCCCAGGGTGTCTCTGCCAGGATAAAAGCCTCTGGTTGCTGTCAGCCTGCCTGAGATGGTCAGCATCTGCCACACATCAGTCTCCTGTGGCCACAAGCTACAGCACCGCCCTTCCCCAGGGTCCCTTCCTCCCCAAAGGAACCAGTGTGGAGTCCTGCTGGGTTTATTTTCAAGGTAGGAGGGGAAGAACAGCACCATGGCTTTCATTACGGAAGGTGCCAGCCAGCCTAACTATACAGCCACTCAGATCATCAGATGGAGGAGAGCTTGGCGGGCTGCATATTCAGGGATGGAGGAAATCTCTCCAGGGAGGCAAAGGGAGTTGGCGGCCAGCACTCGCCCAGATGTGGCAGAGCCAGGACGAGAACCCAGAGCTCTTTCCACGAACCTACTGTGGTTTCGAATGACTTTGCACTAACGTCCCATGAGCAGCCCCTGCCATCTCAGCTTGTCAAGTAACTTCTACACCTTCCCCCTTACTTTGGAAAGAAGGACAAGGAGCAGAGCCCAAAGACCTGGGATCTTTATGTGCCAGCTCTTCAATTCTTGGGAATTGGTAGGCTGATCAAGGGAGTTGGAAGTTTCTGTCCCAAGGGGCGATTTTCCCTCATGCCACCCAGCCAGCCCTGGCAAACGAGGACGGGGCTCAGCTTACAGCTGTAAGGTCCTTGCCAAAGGCAGAGGAAAACACCTGGCTGCCACTCTGTGGGCAGACCCTGCAGAGAATTCATTCGCAATAGGAGTCTCTAGCAGGCATGAGACAACTTCAGCTTTGGCATCACGTTCACTTAAAATCCAACAGTGACCCTCACCTGCGTGGGCTCTGCTCATCTGAAATCAGCCGGTGGGGAGAAGAGGAGCTGGGTCAAAATGGGTGTCTGGAACTCCACCTCTGCTCACTGCTCTGGCCAGTCATCTAGAATTGACCACATTCCTTTTCTTCTCCTTATTTTTAGCCCTTCCCCCTTGGTAAACACTATTAGCACTTGGTGTTTAGATAAAGATAAAACTATAGGGTTTACTGTTGTCCCATGTGTCACAACCAATGTCAAATGCTTCAGGAAACACTATTTACAGAAGCCCCCAACAGGGACAGGACACTTTCCTCATAGGCAGTAGAGTTTATGGTACCAAACACTAACATCATCATCTAGGCCTAGAACCAAGGTATAGGGACCACATCAAAGAGGACAGATGGGGCAGCAGGAGAATTTTAAAGAAAACTTTGGGCCATGGTTAGCTATACCCTGCACTGGCAAATAAACTGACTCTCTTACAGTCAATCCATCCTTATAAATTTATTCAAGTCTCTACCATTAAAAAAAAATTAAAACCTCCCAGCCTTATACTTCTTCCAGCTCCTCACCTTGCTATTCTCCCCTTCATGGCCAAACTTGTAGAGTTTGTTGCTTCCAGCCTCAGCCCACTCCAATCTGGTGACCCCACCATCGTTTCCCCAAAATAGCTCTGCTTAAGGTCACCTGTGACCAAGAGGTCACCAAATCCGGCAGCTGTTTTTAGCACCAGCATTCACTGAGCATTGACCACCCCTCCCTCCTGAAACACCCTCCCCTTGCTTGGGCTCACAGCCACGCTCCTTGTCCTCCTCCTCCTGCCCTGCCATTCTCAGTCTATCCATCCTCCCTGTCTAGCCTCCGCATGCCCCTGTGGCCGCTCTTTCAGTTAAATTTTCTCCTTCCATGCCATCACCGCCTACAAAGTGCAGATAACTCCCGAGGTTAGATAAGAACACCTCCAACTCAACAGCCCAAGCACTTTCTCCTCTCTCTGCTGCCACAGTCCACCCAACCTGCAAACGAGGGTTCTCCTTCACCTCCACCCCACTTCCAGTCTAAGCATGGTCCACCATCCCTTCTCCAAGATGTCACCCCATCCCCCTTTGCCACACCTGGACCTCCTCCCTGCCTCCCTCCTGATGCTCCCCATCCACTCCTGCCCCTCCACTCCACGCCCCGCGCTTACGCCAGGGTTGTCATTGCAAAGCACACTCGTGACCGCCAGGCCAGCCCACCCCCACCCCTTCCGGTTCCTCAAACAGGCCAGGGGGGAAGCTCTGCCTGAAAGGTCTCCCCTCCAAGCCACTTTGTCCAGTTGGCGCTTCCTCTTTCTTCAGAGCTCAGCTCCCCCAGAGCAGGGAGCCTTCCCTGGCAGTCACTCCCAGGCGGGGCTCCACAGCTGCACCAGGCCCCCAGTGCAGTATCCCTTGCTTCCATAGGGGTCCTCGCAGCTCAAATTTTACATTTTTCCTGTGATTTGGAGTTAAGATCTTTGCCTGTCCCTGCTATTGGGGCAGCCTGAGACTGCCACCCCAGATCTCCTATTATAGGTAGCATAACGGACAGGGCCTCAGTTGCTATACTTCTACATCCCTCTTTGTGTGTTTGTAAGAGGTCACACCTCCCAGAGCTGCCCCAGCCAATGATGTAGTGGGGACACTAGAACAGCACTTTTCCTGGGAGTCCTGAGACCCCTGTCCTCTAACCTTGATTCAGGAACTCTCTATCTGCTTTGCCAAACCTTCCTAAGGCTGCACAGGACGCGTCTACACAACCTCTCTCCCTGTCTGCACTGGGGTGAGACCCACATGGTCTAGAGGTTCTCCTTGGGTTGCTGCTCGCTCCCCACCCACTCCCCTATCAGAGTGCTTCTCCTAAGAAAATCCCAGCAGCTTAATCCCTTTGCCATCTGCTTAATACACCCTCCCACCCTAAGCCCATGAGTGCGGGGACCTTTTCTGTTTTGGTTGCCAGTTATTTTCCAATGCTTAGTGCGCTGATTCCAGATGTGTACTGGTGGGATTAAGGAGTGAATCAATAACTGTATCATTTTGGGAGGAACCTAGGATACAAACATCCAGACTCTCTCATTGATTTTACGCCCTTTACTTAGCGCCACGTACATCTACATAAAACACTGAGTAGACTGGCAAAGCCGTCACCTAACGCACAAATTCTCAAGTAACCGGTGTGGAGTCATCGTGGAACCCTGTCCCTCTGTCACCCTGCACGGTGAGTGATGCATTAACTTCTGTGAAAAGTAAATAAGTACAGAAGGAGTCCTGTTGGGTCACCTCTGAATAGACCGGAAACTGTCAGTCACTCATAACAAACGCTCATGAGAAACCCGAGAAGAGGCACAAGTTTTCTGGAGAAAGAAAAGAATAATTTGTGGGTAGAGAAGAGTCTTGAGGTTCCATGGAGACATGCTTTAGACAGAAAAAGACATTTCAGAAAATGCAGTGTAAAGGATTTTCAGCACCCACACATCCTTCCCACTAAGTTTCTGAATGTGAGAAATGTTTGGCTGCCTCTGACTTGGGGGGAAAAAAGCTTTAAAAGAGATACCTAAAAAAGGGAAAAAATCAATCCGGAAGAACATTACCTGCTATTTGAGGTCATTTTAAAACGATGAAATAAGAAACACCCTTCCTGAGGCAAGTTGTCTAAGGCCGTGACATCACACCATTGAGTATTGGAAGCAGAACAGAGGAGCTGTGTCCACCCACAGGATGCCAAACAGAGAGAGGACGGGGCTGTCCGTCAGTTATCTTTTTTTGGAGCAAGGGATACTGGGGGGGGATTAAACCCAGGGGCATTCTACCTCTGAGCTACACCCCCAGCCCTATTTTATTTTTTATTTTGAAACAGGGTCTCACTGAGTTGCAGAGGGCCTCACTAAGTTTCTGAGGCTGGCTGCGAACCTGCGATCCTTCTGTCTCAGTCTCCCAAGTACTAGGATTATAGGCATGCGCCACCATGCCCGGCTCACCAGTTACCTCCCTAAGAGAAATCTCTGATGGACCCCACGAGTACAAGCTCTGTGTTAGAGAGCTATCCTCAGATGTTTGGTGCTATAATGATGAGGTGTTGACCTAACACAGAACCGGGGGAAGAGTTGGGCTACCCCTCACCTCCCAGGAGGAATCCACATAACCCCGGCTCCCAGAACACCTGACGAGTGCCCACTCCATGCCAGGCTGCTCTGGACACTTGGAACCCCTCTACGGACAGGGGCTGCACCCCCCAACACATCTGGGGCTCCGCTCTTCTTCCACTCTTACTCCCAGGACTCCCTGTGCACAAGGTAACACTTGGGCTTGCTCTGACACTAACCTGGGTGTGGACCTCACTGCACTCTTTCCCCCACCAGGTGCACCGTGGCACTCTTGTCCTACAATGCTTCATTTTGCAGGTCACCAAGGTCACTGGAGTGGAACTGTCACTTCCGCCTGCACTTCGAATGTATTTATAATGACTCCTCCGAGCTCAGACAGGACAGTTCCCACTGTACAGTGCATTCTATTACCCAGTGAATGATCAGGTATCCAACAAACTCCAGACCCAAGGCCAGTCTTCCCACCCCTCCCCCGTGGCACACTAACTCACTGATGGGCAGCAGTTGCACACACACCCAGTGGCTGCATGGTCAAACCAGCGGCTGCACACCAGAGGCACTGGAAAGCTGAGTGAGTGTGTGTGTGTGTGTGTGTGTGTGTGTGTGTGTGTATTACTGGGGATGGAACCCAGGGGCATTCTGCCTCTGAGCTACACCCCCAGCCAGCCCTATTTTTTAATTCTTTATTTCTTTCTTTATTTCTTTTTTGCAGTACTGGGGATTGAACCCAGGGGCATTTGACCTCCAAGCTACACCCCCAGCCCTATTTTTTATTCTTTATTTTGAGACAGGGTCTCACTAAGCTGCAGAGGGTCTCACTAAGTTTGTTGAGGTTGGCTGTGATCCTGTGATCCTCCTGTCTCTGCCTCCCAAGAACTGGATTACAAGCGTGCGCCACCACGCCCAGCTCAGAAAGCTCTTATTTTGAAATAATTACAGAATTCATAAGAAGTTGAAAAAATAGTGCAAACAGAAATCAACCTTTTCATTTCTCTCTTCTTTCCTTTCCTTATTTTTCTTAACCTTGATCTTCCTTTCACGGATCTTATTTTCTACCTACTAAAGTACCTGTCACCCAACTTCCCCTAACAGTGACTTCTTACCTAATAAAGGAACGTTGGTTGGTGCAGTACAATGAACCAGACTATGAACCTCACGAGATGGTCCCTTCTTTGCATGCACTTGTTTACGTGATATATCTTTGTGCATACATTTATGACATTTAATTATGTGTACAAAGTAATCTAGATACCAAACTGTCCCATCAACACAGGACTCTCAGTACTTCTGGCCTCTTTAAATCTCGCCCTCCTTTCCCTCCCTCCACCCCTGGGAACCACGTGTTCTCTATCTATAATGTCATTTTGAGACTATTACATAAATGGCATCAGACAGTATATAACCTTTTGAGGCTGGCTTTTTTCACTCATTGAAAGCTTTTAATAAACAACATTTCCTGAATTTCATCATCGCCCTACCCCAGGGTTCCAACTCAGTGGGTCTAAGGTGGGACTTGGACGAAGACATTTTAAAAGCTTCCAAGGAATCCTTATCCACCGGCCTGGACCATTTCCTCCGGCTAATGGATGACTGTGATGTTAAAGATGGAATCAAGTATCTTGCTAAAGGCAAGTAATGTACGTCTGTCGTCTCCCTCATCTGCCACATCCTACAGGGCTTCCGAGGGGGCTGGATCTACCGGATGCGACAGCCACTTCCTCACAAAATCACACCGGCTTTGACCTCATAGCCTGTTCTTTCTAAGGTGCCTGATTACTGAGTTTGTGGTAAGTTTTTTTGTTTTGATTTTCAAAATTATTTTTTGGCTCATCAGTTCGCAAGCCTTTATACATAAATTCTTACCATTTCATTCAGAATCATTTTTCCAAAGGATATGCGCAGCCGATTTCACAAGTATCCCCTAGAGTCAAATAGCGCTAACATGACACAACACATTCCAGCCTTATTTATTTTTCCCATCTCCGATGGAAGGTGATTACAAAACAAACACAATGCATGTTTTGACTGCAGCTTGGCTCACCTTGGGACAGAGACAAACCATGAAAAGCAAATACCACCAGGTTAGGGCAGGCTCCTGGTCACACAGAAGCCACCAGGAAAGGACATTCAGGAAGCACTGACAAGCCAGCCTGTCGGTCTCTTTCCACTATCAACAGGCACTTGAAGACCACTCAGAACAGCTGTCCGGGAGGTCAGGGAGGCGGAAGGACAACCTGTCATCATGTCCTTGGAAGAGATGACAACCACACAGAAACACTTTCACGGGATGACAGCCGAGGTGAAGAAAAGAAAGAAAGTGATGAAAAGGTTGGGGGCCCTTCGTTCATTTGCTTGTTCTTGCATTCAGTCACCTTACCCTTGTCCTGGAACCGTAGGCCCACGAGAGCAGAGGTGTGGCGTGGCATGTTTTGTCCCCTACTCGACTCTAGTGCTTGACTTATGGTTGGTGCTCAATAAATATCCACAGAGCACCGCACTGACCCAGCACCTAAGGGAATGGTTGGCGCCACGTCCAGCCCTGCACCAGAAGAGAAAGGAGGTCACCTAAGCCCACGTGGCCTACATTGCTTCTACCAAGAAGAGCCAGAGGGGAGCGAGCTAGCAGCACGGACCGCAAGCACAGGTTGCCTGCTGCCACCGTGACCTCTGGAAAGCAGAACCCGACCAGAATACCGGATGAGCTGCAGCAGAAATGCCGCAGAAGGCCACCGGATAGCCCAGCCACCTAGTCTCAGATGCCAGCACCCACCTCCTCCCTGGTGAGGATTCAACACGCTCACGTCCCCCTGGGACACGGAAGCAGAAAGTGCTAATTGTTCCTCAATATATGCTCACATCACCACCGGTGCTGAGTTAGCGGGGCAGGCAGAAGCAGGGAACAGACTCACTTCCCAATAGCCCTTGCGGCTAGTTAGGGCCTGGAGCCTAAGATCAGCCAATGAGATGCAAGGGGGTGCCATGCAGCATCTCTGGTGGAGCATCTGGGGTTCCTCTTGCCCCTCCTTCTTTCTTGTCCATCCTGGTGCCTGGAACTCAGATGCGATAGCCAGAGCTCTGGCCGCCATCTTGGAACATGAAAACCAGGGCCACATCCTAAGGAACAGGAAATGATGAGCAGAGAGGAGCCTGGGTCCCTGGACGTCCTGTGGAGAAGCCGCCAGGCCAGCCTGGACTGCAAGCTCTGACATTTTATATGAGAAAAAGTAAGCCTTCATCTTGATTCAGCCACTGCGATTTGGGGGTTTCTAGTATCTACACCAAAATCTAGTCCTCACGAAATTGGCATAGAAGCCAGAGATTTACCCTAATATCACATCCCGCCAACAAAATGACATCTTAAAGATTTAGCATCATTAACATATCTGACTCCTTCTTGAGCCTCCTTCAACATTTGGGCTTTATTATTTCTTGAGGGCAAACAGTGTCATATTTCCTAACAACATAGCATTACTTACTACATAAGCGTGGGAGACTCACACTGGAAGACCTGCTTCCTGTTCATCTGATTTCCAAGAAGTAAATGGAGAGTTTCCTCTGCCACCCACCCAAGCAAAGCTGACTTAATTCCAAATTCACTCTCCAACCTAATCAATCTAGAATAACCATGACACACAGAGACAGACAGGAGGTGCTTGTCCTATCAGACTGACATGAAATGACTATAGAAGCACCAGTTTTCCCTTCTTGAAGATGAAGATACACCCATTCTGTTACAGACCTGTGGCCAAAGCACTCACAGCAATTGTCAAAGGAATCCCTTCACCCCATTTTCCCTTTTACTTTAGACCTGGGACAGCTACTGTATCTTCTCAGAAGATAAAAAGTGACTCAGTCTGGGGGGTCTATAAAACTTATTTGGAGAA
This sequence comes from Glis glis, assembly GCA_004027185.1. Taxonomy (NCBI): domain Eukaryota; kingdom Metazoa; phylum Chordata; class Mammalia; order Rodentia; family Gliridae; genus Glis; species Glis glis. Next base: position 15,863 of record PVJS01010475.1, on the reverse strand, counting down.
CTTCATTTGCTAATGGGAAGAATACTAAGAGTTTCCTACTAGGGGACTTCTGGGAAGTTTTCTTGCAGCCAATAAATTTTGACTTAACAAAGGGAATTCTGGTCAGCAACAGCAGTGAGGGGCACCATTCACACTGTAGATATCATAGAGTTATATCTTTATAATGGAAATTTTCCAACAGAGAGAAATGTCATGTTTTAATTAAAAATAAAAATGATAATTTTCTGACATCTGCAAATAAACCACCTTGAAGAAGTAGTGACTTTCTCAAACTTACACAAAGGCACCCTACCAGTTAGTGATGAGAGTCAGGACTCACTGGGGAACCCGTGGCTTAAACAGATACTCCTGTCAGACATGGTGGTACACACCTGTAATCCCAGTACTTGGGAGGCTAAGGCAGGAGGATCTCAGGTTCAAGGTCAGCCTCAACAACTTTGCAAGATCTTGTTTCAAAATTTAAAAAATAAAGCCGGGCGTGGTGGCGCACGCTTGTAATCCCAGTACTTGGGAGGCTGAGACCGGAGGATCCGGGTTCACGGTCAGCCTCAGCTACTTAGTGAGGTTCCCCGCAACTTTGTGAGACCCTGTTTCAAAATAAAGAATAAAAATAGGGCTGGAGTTGTGTAGCCGGAGGTAGAATGCCCCTGGTTTCAATCCCTGGTACCGCAAAAAAAAAAATAAAATTAAAAAATAAAATAGGGCTGGGGTGCAGCGTGGAAGTAGAATGCCCTTGGGTTCAATCCCCAGGACCACCTCCCAAAAAACCAGATACTCCTTCTGAGGCTAGGAATGTTTTCACTATTACACTGAGCCAAAATCTTGTCCAATTCTGTGAGCTAAATTTTTCTGAAAACATATTCAACCATGGGATATTGACTCAATGTCCTAATCTGTCACTATCATAAATCCAACAAGATAATCATGGCCTACTTATAGCAATACCTGAGAACCCATCACAGGCTCAGGAATGGCCAGATACCTGGATCACTTGGACTTTCCAATCCTTTCCACCTTCTTTCTCCTTCCCATGCCCCTCTCAGCACCCTTCCCTCCGGATCCCAATCTCCGCACCATCCTTCTGTTCCCCAGTAGCAGCTTCCTGTTTAGAGCCTCAGGCCTGGTGACAAAATGATAAGTCAATCCACACTCTGGAGCAGGTATGACACCAGCTTAGAGCATTCTCTCCCCCACTGGGAATTAATACTTCAAAGAGCACACCCGCAAGGGACAAGGCTGAACTCAAACAAATGGTCCCAAAGGGGTTCAGCCTATTTGGGAGTGTCAACAAAGAGGGAAAGATTGGGGTGGCTGGAATGGAGGTGGGGCTGGGGAAGAGCCATCCAGAATCCTCAATGTATAGTCCAGCTGAGACGTCATCTTCCCATTACTGCACACCCCCTCCATAACACTGAATTATGACCAAATCACGACCAAGCATCTTTGCTTATCCAGTGCTTTCTGAGGCCAGTCATTTTTTCTAAGCGCTAACTACAGCCTTGAAAAGTGACAAGCACTGTTAGGCAGTTATAATAAAGTATCACTTATCTGTGAGGAAACCACTGCTCAAAATTCACTTCCTTATGCAACTATACATTGTGGTTATTATTAAGAGTGCAACACACTTTCCACACCAGCATCACCATGATTACAGATATAGACTCTTGGAGACCAGGTTTTCTGACCAAAATTTCTATACTCCAGGAGTAAAGAACATTAAAAATAAAAAAAAATATACAGCTTTTAAGTCCACCTGGGGGAGGTTTTGCACTGGATCATGATGCTGTATAAAAAAAAAAAAAAGGTGCCAGATGGTTTCTCTCCTTATTCCACATTTCTGAATTCAGACCCAAACATACAATATTTCTGATCTACTTAGAATATATATTTATTTTTTTAATGAGCAGAAAAAAATTAAACAGAGGAGATTCTGTGCCATTGCCCTTTATCCACTGAGACTGAAGTCTGCCACTTCTGAAGGCAGATGTGGAAACATCTGCACAGGTGACTTGGGAGAACTATTCTTCATACCCAGTGCTTCTAATTCACTTGCACGTCTTTTTTCTGAACTATCAGTAGCGCATGAAAACTCCATTCATTAACTCTTAACTGCCAACGAAAAAACACCAGTGGCTATGCAGTCTGTAAGAAAGAGCTGAAATATGAACCAGCAAACTACAAGGTTAGGTAATACTATTTTCATAATTCTTCTGTTAAGTCTAGAATATCCTAGCATAAAATAATCTTAATATGAGTTATCTAACTAGGAAAAAAGGATACAATTTCCACCTAGGGCCTATGAGCCACACACAGTGCTACAGGCTCCAGGTAGGCTCTTTACTTGAGTCACCGCTAGGAAACTGTCAAAAGCGATCTTCCCCCTCTAAAATGGGCACTTTCCAGGGCAATGGGGAGTTATTCTCAATAAGGCAAGTCACGAATATCCACTAGGGCTTCTGTCAGCATTGAGGAGTCTCAGCAAAGCAACGAATGTCTAATAGTGACCTTACAAATATCAAAGTAGTGTAAGAGTATATACACTTTTTTTAAAAAAACAGCCATTTTGCCATTTTGAACAAACATTGTCATTGATGTACAAGAAAAGTCATGATATATGACTTTATCTCTTTTCCCATCTGTAAAATGGAACTAATAACAGGACCCAGCACGGGGTGGTGTGACGATTGAGGACACACTAGCCCTTAGCTGGTACCTGGCATGGAGTCGCAGGCAGGCCACACGGGAACTTCCCCTGCTGGGGCCTGCTGTGCCTGGCACCCGTCTAGGCACACGTGGCTGCTGGCTGGGCAGGAGCCCAGGCTGGGAGCTCTGCCCTCCGTGAGCAGCTCTGCTGTGGCCCAGAGGCCTGCCCCTTCCTGGCCACGTCTTACTCTCCCTGGGGTTGAGGGTGCCGCGCCATGGTGTCACATTAGCTAATGAGATCATACTTGCTAAACTAAGCTGAGCTAATGAGCTCTGCTTAGTTAATCAGTCTAAAGAAATGAGCTTTCTTTTTTAGTGAACAGGCAGCCCCCAAGCTAATGTGAAGGTTGGTTGTTTGGAACTGGAAATGTTTTCCCGTAGACACAATGTGACAAATGAAGACAGAGTAAGGTTCCCTAGTCCTTAGGGAAGAGCACAATAGTGGGGTCCCAGGAGCAGTGAGACCTGGTGCAGGCAGGAAAGAAACCGAATATCTTCCCCTTTCCTAGGTGCATAGGTTGGGTGAGAGTTACAAATGGAAGGAAAAAATAAAGAAAAAAAAACATCAGTGGCTATTCCATCTAACCCAACTAACTGACCACAAAATATATGCTTTCATTTCGTTACCAAGTAGGTTATTTACTTTCTTAACAGCTTGTGATACATCAAAATGTAGCTGAAAGGAACAAAACAAAGAAATTCTGTTTAAAACCCATTTTTCATATAAGAGTGCTTGTTAGGAATTCTATTTACATTTCTTTTTCAGTGCTAAGTTCTTTAATGAGAGTAGGTGAAAATCTAACTCTAAAAGTCAAATCTACAAATTCAGGTGAAAATTAGCACAATTTTTTTTTTTTGGTACTGGCAATTGAATCTAGGTGCACTTTACCACTGAGCTGCACCCCAACCCTTTTAATTTTGTAACAGGATCCCACTAAATTGCCCAGGCTGGCCCCAAACTTGTAATCCCCCTGCCTTAGCCTCCCCAGTGGCAGGGATTACAGGCATGCACCACTGTGCCCAACAGCACACATTTTTATTGCAAAATTAAACAAATCCAGTTCAGGAAGCAATAGTACATACACTGCCAGCTGAAAATATTAGTATCTTCAATGAGGGCTGAAACAGTAGCCTGCCCACCACTTTTCCTAAGAAATATAAGCCTTAAGAAAGAAATTTTCAAAAGAATTTCACGTTTAAAACAAGTTGTACTGATGGAAAAACAGGAACATTACACTCCCCTGTTTTTCCTTAATTATATTTTAAAAGGATGATGCCGTGGAGAAAGCACAGACCAGCGATCAGCAGACTTGCACCTCGCCTGCCTTCACTGCTAGACAGCTGTGTGACCATGTGCTAATCATTTAAGCCTCATGGGCCTCAGTTTCCTCATCTGTAAAATGAGGGAATGCTTACCAGTTCTACCCTTACATCTGAAATGTCCCCCAAAGGCTCATGTGTTGAAAGCATGGTCCCCAATTTAGCAAGGCTCAGAGGTGGGGCTGCTAGGCAATGACTATACCATGAGGGCTCTGACCTCATCCTTGGACTATAAAATGGATTAATCCATTGGTAGCTGAATAGACTGCTGGGAGATGGGACTCAATTGGAGAAAATATGTCTCTGGAAGCATGCCCCTGAGGCATTTCTCTCGACCCCAGCCCTTTCTGTGCTCTCTCTCCACTTCCCAGCTGCCATGAGCGGAGCAGCTTTCCTCTGCCACGCCCTTCCGCCATGATGTTCTGCCTTGCCTCAGGCTCAGAGCATGGAGCCAGCCAATCATGGACTGAGACCTCAGAAATCATGAGTCCAAATAAACTTTTCCTCCTTTAAGTGGTTCTTGTCAAGTATTTTGGTCACAATGACAAAACACACCTTCTATGATCAGTGGTAAGAGAAAAGGATTCTTTTGTATAGCTAGTAAGATTATATGATACAGTTTAACAAGAGAGTGACTATAGTTAACACTAAACAAGAATAAGAAGCATCATTTTGAAAAAACAGCTACTTTTGCATATTTTTATGCTCCTAGAAAAAAGCATGTAGAAGCCCATTATGTGAAACACCAATGTTTCTGCTATCTTGAACTCTGCATCTAAACCCTGGGTAACTAATAATAATGATTTCAATGTTTCTTGTGGAAAAGCTTTAGCATCTGACAAATAAATAATGAATAAGGCCCATGCAAAGACCACCTACCTGGCCTTGAGAAGGGTGTGACTGGGTTTAAAGGCTAGTTTCAGTTCACTCCTTCACTCAAAGCATTATTGTCTTTAATGCAGATCTAGAAAGATTGTTTTAGTGCCTACTGTGAGCCACACACTAGGGCCTGAATCACAGGAGACACAGATCAGTAAGACAGGGCTGGGCTCAGAGAGCTACAGGCCAGTGCACAGGAAAGGGTACACAGCGACCCCAGCCCTGGGTGCTAAGAGTCAGTCAGGGAAAGTGGGTCCTGTGAGCCTGTGGGACCTGTGGCCGGGTTCCAGCGGAGTCAGGAAGGCTTCCTAAACCACATGTGCTTGAGAAAAACCAGGAAAGATGGGCCGTTTGCATTTTCACAGGTTGCTGGCTGGAAGTGGGCAGAAGGAGCTGTGGGCAGAGGACACAGCAGGGGTGAAGACAAGAGTGTGGGGGACCCTGACATCTGTGACAGGCAGCCGGGAGTGGCTGCGAGGCTCAGGTAGGGAGCAGTGTTTAGCAAGGGGCAGGTCATGGAATCCAGCTAGTGGGCCAAGAAGTATGACTTAAGTGAAATACCCTAAAATAAAACGGCAGAGTAGAACAGAATAGAGCTCACTGCACGTGGTCACAGTGAGTACGGTTTGGCAAAACTCATTCCTCTGTGCATCCGGGATCTCAATGTGGTACTGACAGTCTAGGTCACCTGCTACGAGTTTGAAGGCCACTGTTCAGGAGCACAGGGTGCAGAGGGGCCAATCCAGTCCTCAACTCCATTGCCACCTTCTGGAAAACGGAGCCCAGTGGCAGAAGCAGCTCTAAGAAAGCGACAGTGGCGCTTCTCACCCTGGGGAGGACTATTTCCAAGGAGAGTCACAGAAACGGTCTGCGGGCTGGGGCTTGAATGTGGCCCTGTCCCCGCAACTCTTAGCAAGACTCTGCTGAATCGCTCAGGGGAAGAGCACAGTGGCCCAGGGCAGCAGTAAAGAAGTGTGAAAAATGAGAAAAGTCCAGCATCGATGGGTGTGCTCAGAATTTGGCAACTGGAAAACCTTAAACTTCGTGTTTTACAGTTCATCTTAGTATAAATTACATGTGGTGGGACAGGGGCTGGCCACATAAACTTCCCAGAGTTTATGGCTTTGAAAGGCCTTAATCTAGTCCCAGTGGTCACAATAAAGATGGTTCCGAGAAGAACTCCTCTTGCCCCAACTGTCATCAGCCCTCTCCAGGTCACCTGGCTGGTTCTCGTGGGCCTGTGCCGGCCTGCACTATAGTATCCTCCTGTGTGGCTTCAGGACCAGGGCCACCTGCACACACCCCGCACAGAAAGGGGTCCCGTGCATGTGACATGCAAAGGGATGTACATGTGGGTAGTCCCAGCCCCGCGGGGAAGCCCTGCTCAAGTGGTAAAAAGTACAGGAGAATACGCTCCTTCCAGATATTTCTTCTTCACAAACCCATTCACTTTCTGGAGGCTAATATAAGTGACGATAACAACAACTGTTTTTGTGCTTTGAAACAAAAGTCTTCTGAGGGAAAAGGTACAAATTCTAAGAGGAGACGGACCCGTCCGTGAAGGAAGGACACAGGCATCCGAGTGCACGTGACGGAGGAGGCAAATGCCTTTATTTCTTAGGTGGAGTGGCGCTTCTTCAAACACTAAAAAAATACTAACTTTGGCCCTGACATCAGACAATAGCACCTCAATTTGCCCAGCATTGGCGTGTCTTACACACATCTTATCTCCGATACATGCTACCTTGTGCTCTGCACACAATGATGCTCAGGACGTATTTCTTGACTCAAGACCAAGAATACTAACAAAAGCAACAGTGAAAATTTCATGAAGAAAGATACAGAAACAATGTTGGGAAAAAAACAGGTGTCCTGAAAGGAATGGAAATGAGGCTCCTGTTCCGAGGGATGATGTCATCCACTGGCCTAAGTGCTGTCAATCAGAGAGGCAAGGTCTGATCGACCCATCTGGAAAACCGTCAGCTCAGGTCCCCTGCAGAAAATCACATGGGTTCACGAACATCTTCATTATCTTGATCAATGTACTAGACCAGGAGCTCCAAGTAAGACCATTTTTCTTTGGAGGCTGAATTAATTGAATTGACTGTGGGAATCTAATGCTGTGGAAATGAGCAAGCTTTTTGCCAAACCTCCACTCCATGTTTACTGCACAATACATAGTCAGAGCTTTTTCTCGCCTGTTCGGTGAGGAGGCAAAAAGAAACCTGTTTGCAGAGGAATCGTTGGAACGACAAAACTTTCCCTAACCAAAAAAATGCAGAACGAGTAAGAATGGCAATATTTGCTCTAACATGAAGAAAGAACACTTTCATTTGATACAACCTACCATGTTCTTACAGGACATCTTCACAGTCCTCCTGATTCAGAAGAAAGTCTTTCCTCAAGCTTTCTCTAGAACATCAGTAATCACTCCCATGCTGTTGTCTTAGGTAGAAAGAGGGAGGAGAACACTGAAATATTAAAAAATCTTCCTTGGGAGAGACGGGTCCATCAGACGCTGAGCAGGAAGTTGAGTCCGAGATTCAGTCTGGCCTTTAGCCTCAGCTTCCCTCTGAGACCAGAGGGGACGGAGCAGCAATAGTCCTGCCACCAGGGACTCTTCCCTGCTCCACCTGACACCAGGCCCAGCGCTGGAGCCATGTCCCCAGACACCTGGTCCCTGCGCTTGAGGTCCTGTTCTTCATCTCCCAAAACTGCAGCCTGACCTGGCACTCTCCGGCCACTCCCGCCCCCTGGACACAAAACTCCTTGCTGAGCCTCAGCCTTGGGCCTGTGTCCTTGATGACACACTGTCCTGTTTCCAAATGTCACTGAATCAAGTCACTGTCCACTTCTGCCTCCTCTGCCCAGGTTCTGCCTACCTGGGCCATCAGGGTCCACCTGCTGCCTGCAGGCCAGATTCTCCCTCATCTGCAGTCGGGTTTGTCCCCCCAAAGACTGTATCATCCCACTGGGCAACTAACTGACCCATCGATGACATCTAACATTTGTTAACTGTGGTGGACACTGTGGCCAGCCACCCCCATGGCCTGTTCTCTCAGGGAGGAAGCAGTCACTGCCCAGCTGCTGGGGATGCTGGCCTCTCCAGCTTTCCGCTGAGCGCCTCTCAGGAAACGGACTGCAACTGAAGGGAGCCTCCTCCACTAAGGGCTGACCCCTCCTGGGGCCGCCCACATGCCATGAGCAATCGTGCAGGGCTCAAAGGCCAGTCCCTTGCCCTAGGATGTCAGGAGACTCTGCTGCAACTGCCTCTGCCCAGCCCTGCTACCCACACTCTCACACATGTCAACCGAGAGTGCATCCTGGCTTCCGAGAGTCGGCTTCCCTGGGACCCTGTACGTGACACTGGCCAGTCAGCCCCTGCATGTTCTGCGTCATCTCCCGAATTCCTCAGAATTCCACAGATAACTAAGGGTCTACTCTGCACGTCCATCTCATGACGTCAGATTGCCCAGCCCTGCTCAGAGGGTTGCATAAGTCGTCAGAATCTCAAGTGCAGCTTAACTAGGGAACAGTAAGGACTGGGGAGTGGAAGGCAGTGTAGTATTCTCCCCAAAATGTCCACACCCTAGTCCCCAGAACCTGTACTTGGTTACCATACATTGCCAAAGAGACTTTGCCTGGATGGTGACTTTAAGACCCTTAAAATGGGCATTCTAGATTATTAGGGGAGGCCCAGTATAATCTCATGGGTCCCTAAAACTGGAGGGCACCTCCTGGCTTCAGGTAGAGAGATGTGATTACAGAAGAAGGGCACAAAGAGGTGGCATGCTGCTGGCGTTAAAGATGGAGGGAGAGGGTCCTGAGACAGCTCTAGAAGCTGAAACATGTACAGAAACAGATTCCCCTACCACTGACAGACCAGGACACAGGCCTGCCGACCCCGTGCCATTAACCTAGGACACAGGGGCAGGCTCTGACTTACAGACTGCAGGAAATTAAGCTACTAAGCTGGTGGTCATTTATTATGGCACCAGAAGAAGAAAAAAAAACCTTAAAACTGGGGAAAGATAGCATGGAGGACACCCCTCATTTACTTTCCGCGTTAACTCTCCCCCTTTCATGCTTGACCAGGGCTCCATTCAGGAAAGCCTGAGACCTTTCTTGACAATACCAACCAGGGTCGGCTCTGGGTGACACGAACAAACCCATACAGTTTTCCAAAACCAACCATCCACGTAAGGAAAAAGAGGAATCTTGATCTCATGTTCAAGGAGACGAACAATCTCCTCTCTTCATCTTGTTAAATCCATCCCCAGCCAAGAGGCAGAAGAGCTTAGTTATAAATGAGTGGGCCCCAAGCCGGGCGCGGTGGCACAAGCTTGTAATCCCAGTACTTGGGAGGCTAAGACAGGAGGATCCCAGGCTCAAGGCCAGCCTCAGCTACTTAGTGAGGCCCTCTGCAACTTAGTGAGACCCTGTTTCAAAATAAAGAATAAAAAACAGGGCTGGGGGTGTAGCTCAGAGGTAGAATGCCCCTGGGTTCTGTCCCCAGTACTACAAAAAAAAAAAAATGAAATGAGTGGGCCCTGAACTTTGTTGCCACTTCAACTTCTAAATAAACAGAATATTCACAGTTCCCTAGCTCAAAGGCATGCACCTTAAAAATAAGACTTCCTATCTTTATTTTATTTATATTTATTTATTTATTTATTTATTTATTTATTTACTTTTCAGTGCTGGAAACAGAACCCGGCGCCTTGCACATGCCAGGCAAGTGCTCTACCACTGAGTTATGCCCCCAGCCCTTATGTTTTTCATTTTGAGCCTAAGAAGAAATATAGCAGAAAACAATGTTGATCCTGGCTAAATAATAATTTGGAGATAGGAAGAGTGGGCTTCTCTAACATTCAGTAGCTATTTACTGTTAAAAAGACAAGAGCGGGCAGGCCTTTTGAAATATCCACAAAATGTGCTTACAGCTAATGGAATAAGAGCACAAACACAAACTCAGTATGTCTCCTAAATAGAACAGTAATCACCACTTGGATGCGTGTGCTGGGACCATTCTGACGTTTACTTTGCAAGGGTTGCAATCTTAAAGAAAAGCAGGGAAATTTAAATCAAGTTAGTAAGTGTGAGGTAATCCGAGTAAAGAATTCTTCTCCCTGCTTAGAAAGATAAATAGACCATATATAGCTGCAGAATTTAACTTGACTTTGGCTTATACGTTCAAAAATGCCCTTATCTGTCATCAAGAATGTGTGTATGGGAAACTCATGCCATTAAAAGACCCCAAAATAAGACCATTCGAGATGATAAATTGTATTGATTGTATAAATCTGAGGCCCACTGGAAAGATCAAATCACTGGGGACCATTCATGGCCGAGTGGCCCACTAGGGCAGTGTAGTCTGCAGAGGCTACCATGGGCTATGACTGGAAAGGCCTCCGTATGTGACAAGTACGCTGAACCAGGTAAACCAGGTCCCTGGCCTCACCAGAAACCCAGAGGAGACTGGATCTCCTGGCACACACAACAGTGTCCACTACACTCAACCGCCTTCAAAATCCACAGAAGGGATTGCCATACACAGAGACTTTAGGGAGCAGACTCTCATCTGGTGCTCTTAATACAATCTGAGAAAATCAGACAGGCCTTGAATATCAGATTTAAATAGGTGTACATGGATTTAGTCTCCCACACAGTAGGTGTCTGAGGAAGTTCCCCCGAGAAGGGAACTTGGGAGTTGGAAGGCTGGAGCAAGGGCAGAGTAGATCCAGGAAGTGGGAAAGGAAGCAGGTCGGCCGTGCAGGTATGGAGTGCTGAGGGCCTAGACCACTGGTACTCGAGGACTTTCCATCGGGACACAGGAGATGACAGACAGCGTCTCCCCAGGGAGGACTGGGTTAGGCAGGGCTGTGGGCACATGAACTAGCTGCAGCTTCTTTCCCTCCTACTCAAGGAAGCACACCGGCCCGGAAGTGAGCGAGAAGAGCTGACCCTGAATCCACCATAATTCTAAAAAATAATCCTCAGGCTTCCACATTGTAACCTGAGTGCTGTTTGTCACACAGTAGTCACTGCGTACCCCAAACCAGTCCCAGTGCTCCACTGGAGAATTTCTGGTAGTTTTTTCCCAGTTACTATGGCTGTATGATAAACCTCCCCCAAACATGGCGGCTTAAAACAATGGCCTTATTTTGTTCATGAATCTGCAATTTGGGCAGAGCACCACAGGGGTGGCTCCTGTCTGCTCCATTCAGCTTCCACTGCCAAGAGATGGGGGTGGGGAGATGAGGGCGGTGGGGTGAGAGAAAGAAATTGAGGGGCAGACCTGAAGTCTCATGAGGTCTCATTCACTCAGCCGGGGGCTCCAGAGTCACCCCTGTCTCTGTGTAGTCTTAGCTCCCTCTAAGTGATCTCTGAACTATGGGGTTCCAGGGAGCCAGACTTCTTACATGGCAGCTCAGGGCTCCACAGGCATGTCTCCATGAGAGCAGAGACGGGGAGAGCAGCAGGCAGAAGCTTTCTCTAGCCTCGGAAATCACACAGCAGCATTTCTCCCACATGCTATTCTTCACTGACGGGCTGCCCCATAGTCAAAAGATAGTAATTCGACGCCACCTTTGTATGGAAAAAGTGTCAGAGAAATTGTGGATGTGTGTGAAGACCATCACACTACAGAGACCGCGAGGAAGAATTGGTCCCAGAGACATTTCAGAAAGGACTGGTAGGCTAGGTCAAAGGGTGAAAAGTGAGAACGCGTCCAGGACATGGTTCTGGGGTCAGATGGCGTGATCACTGAGCGCTGTGGAGCGTGCGGAGTGTCCATCCAGGAACAAGTGCGAGGCACCGGGATCTCGATGGCGTGCCTTCTAGGAGCCGGAGCAGAGAGGAAGCACAGGACCAGAGCGGGCGCTGTAAGCAGCGTATGAAAGCCACATTTGAAAAGGCCAGAGAGACCACCACCGACCACCACAGCAATGCGCACTTGCTCCAGACAGTGAGAAGGCAGAAGGGAATGAACAAAGTCCATTAGCAGCACGAAGGAGAGAACAGAGTGTAACACAGGATAAAAAGCACTAACTAAGGGTGAGCAGAAGATGAGCCTCCTGGGAGCCAGAGGAAGAACATTTCCATAGACGAGGAAGTGGCCCCAGCCTCTTACTCCGAGAGAAAAGCAGAAATGAAAACTGAGAACAGGACACCGGGTTTTGCCCCGGAAGTAGCCAGGAACACCCCTTTTGGGAATATTTTATTTCTATGATGAGTACAGGGAAAGACAATCATTTCTCAGCACGTCGAGCTAAAGGCTCAAATAGACTCCAGTGTTTTGTGCTAAAATAAGCCACTTCCCTGAGTTCAGGAGACACATCTGAAAACCACCTAGAGACAGCCCGCTTAGGGAGTTTAACTTCTTCCCAGGGGAGTTAGACCTCCATCCCTCCCTGATAAGACTATCTTAGTGCAAAGCACACCCGGCCCTCTGGGCCCCAGAGGGTGGTGGCTACACCCTCCTCTATCAGCCAGCCTGCCAGGCCCTGTCACACTCTGGATGCACTCAGTAGTAACGCCAGTTCCCATGGACTTTGAAGTCAGCAGCGTTTAAAATCCAGTGTGAAGGTGTGTACAAACGGTCAGATTCCTGTTTTTAATTGGAGGGTTAAGATGTGCTTAGTGCTTAAGTTGTTCTAAAATAAAAAGGGCCTGTTACAGTTGGAAGCAAATCTATCTGGAAAATCTCTAGAGGGGGTCAGGGAAGTCTACTTTAATGGTATGAAGGGCCAAGGAGGTAGAGGCAAAAAAATAAAAGGCCTAAACTGGGGATAATACAACTTCTACAGACGAGAGGAGTAAAGGGGGAGAAATGTTGGAGGGGAGAGGGAAGCACGCACTCCAGGCTGTCATCTCGCTCTCTATTCTGGGTCCCCAGGTGGCAGAGGAAGCGAGTCTCTCTCATGTGGTACTCTCATGGGTACTGACAGCCTACAAGGGCTTGGGGCTGCTGGTCCAATCAGAAACCCACTAGACCACCGAGACCTCCAAAACCCAATGTGTCCTGAGTGAGGGCAAACAATGTGAAGCTTTCTTTAAATTAAGGAAAAACTAGCATTAAAGTTGAAGATTTGTGATAACGTAATTTGCTTATCATAAGGATGTGTATTTCTGTAAATCTGCCTCTTTTTTGTACTTTTATTGGTGCATTGTAATTACACATCATCATGAAGTTCAAGGTGATAGAAACATACATGCACACAACTCTTGGTGTGTTTCCCTCCATACCCCACCCTACTCCCTGTACATGTTATTGTGATTAGTGTTTATAATTTCATATACATACATATAGCATTATTTGAACTGTTACCTTCATTTTTTTGAACCTAGGTGCATTATAGCTCTGAGTCAAAAAACCCCAGTCATATTTTATTTTTTTTTTATTTTGAAACAAGGTCTTGCTAAATTACTGATGATCTCACTACATTGTTGAGGCTGGCCTCAAATCTACAATCCTCCTGCCTCAGCCTCCCAACTACTAGGATTACAGGGGTGTACCACCACACCAGCTTAAACTTTGCCCTTCATTACATATAACTTCAATCAATGATCATTTGACAGAAATTAGCATTTTGATAAGTATTTTAGCATCACATAAAAGCCATTGAATCCCATGCTAAACTCTCTCCCAGTGATTCAGGCCTAGGCCTTTGCATCTGGATGTGGTAGTCATTGGCAGGACATACTTAGGAAAGTCAGAATCTACAAAGTGGCACTCCTGCATAATCTGTCCTATAAAATGTCAGCGAATGCCAAGAATCAATGAGAGGTCAAGGAAAGATTTAAAAGAATATGAAGAATAAACTGAGCATATCTGCAGCAATCAAGTATTACAACAGTAAAAGTGAATTACACGGATAGGCAACAACATATAACTGAATCTGAGATGCACAATAATATTAAGTTTAAAAAAACCACAAGTGGAAAGTTGTGATTACAGTCACTCCCACACTAACAATGAGAACTAGCCAGATTAGTTACAAAAGCATAGTTTTTCAAACCTGTCAGAGAGCTGAGAATGTAAAGAGGCCTAAAAGTGGCAAGCCCTTCCCAAGAGAAAAAAGCTGCTTCCATCCCTAGCAGAGCAGCAGGAAGAGGAGGAACCCACCATAGGCAGGAGGGAGGCAAAGTCCGCTAAATATTTAACCAACGTGGATGGCCACATGTGGACTGCCATATGGGTTAGAACGCCAAGGGGCCTCGGCTGCAGAGTGAGCCTGTTCCACCAGCCAGCTCTTTCCCATTGATCTTCACCATGCACACAACAGGGGTACACCACAGGCTGGGGGTGGGGCTGAGAGTAGAGAGGCACCTGCCCAAGGCCCATGGGACCTGGCAGGAGCATAAAAGCTGAGAATGCCCCTCAACTCTCCAGGCGTTCCCCCAGGCCACTACAGCATCCCTCCCTCCCAAAGCTGGGGTGGAGCAGCAAGCAGAGATGTCCTGGGGTTTAGAAAGCCAGAGCAGACTGAAAGCAAAGATAACTCCCTGCTGACCCAACAGGGCTGGCAGTCAAGCTGCAAAGCAGAGAGAAATCTTACAGAGTTCATAAAACTGGTGCTGGGTTAGAAAGAATAAAGAAATCTTTAGTTGGGCCTGAGCTCAGATTCCAAGTCCTGCTAATAGGAAAGTCCTGGTTCTGCCCTCAGAACATCTAAAGCCAGTGATGAAGTGATTCTAACTGATGCGTGCCCCAAACCCTCACCCATTTCAATTACAGGGTCAGCATCCTGATCAAAAAGTCCCAAATTCAGAAGGCCCCAAAATCCAAAATGTTTTGAGCGCCAACATGATGCCACAAGTAGAAAATTTCACACCTGACTTTATGAGATGGGGGGTCATAGTCAAAACACAGGTGCACTAAAAATATACAAAATTGCCTTTAGGCTATGTAAGTAAGGTGCATATGAAACAGAAATGAATTTTGTGTTTAAATTTGAGTCCCATCTCCAAGCTATCTCAGTAAGCATATGCAAAATTCCAAATTTTGAAAAAAGAATACAACATACTTCTGGTACCAAGCATTTTAGATTGACTTAGCCCACATATTAATGGCCCTAATTTTTTAAATTACTGTAGTTGATATAATACTTCTACATACAATGTCTGACATGCAATAAAAAATTATGAGGCATGCAAGGAAAGAAGAAAATATAACCCACAGTCAAGAGAAGAAATAACAAAATAGCAGCCCCAGAGAGAATACAGATGTTAGAATTACTACACAAGTACTTTAACATAACTGCAAAATATGTCAAAGAATCTAGTAGAAATATAGAGATGAACAGATGAAAATTTTCAGAAGACTGGAAACTATAAAAAATTTTCATTTATTTACTTACTTGCAGTACTGGGGGTTGAACTCAGGGGCCCATTACCACTGAGCTACACACCACAAGCCTTTCTACTTGTTATTTTGAAATAGGATCTTGCTAAGTTGCTGAGGCTGTCCTGGAACCTACAATCTTCCTGCCTCAGCCTCCTGGATCATTGAGATTTCAGATTTGTGCCACTGTGCCTGGCTTAAAAAGTTATTTTAAAAAACATTTTTAAAATGTGGAAATGCTGAAAATAAAAAATGAGATATCGAAAATGGCTTAACATAGAAAGGATCAGTAAACTTGAAGACAGACCAGTAGGAATTATCGAAACTGAAATGCAAAGAGAAAAAAACAAGTAGATAGAAAATGGAGTAAACTAAGATATATGGGAAAGGGAAGGGGATAAAAGAAATATTTGAAGAAATAATGGATGAAAAATTTCCAAAACTGATGAAAGATACCAACCCACAGATCCAAGAACCTCAGCAAACCAAGCAGGATAGAGAATGTCACACATAGCCATGCCATACTTCAACTTCTAAAAACAAAAGATAAAATCATCTAGGCCGGGCGTGGTGGCGCACGCTTGTAATCCCAGTACTTTGGGAGGCGGAGACCGGA
>PVJS01010474.1:0-47928 GCA_004027185.1 Glis glis | reverse complement strand
GCAACTGCATTTACAATTGATTGCAGACTTGCAAGAAGTTACCCAATTGCTTGCAGTCTTGCAAGATCAGATTACCTCTCTTGCATTGGTAGTCCTACAAAATAGACGGGGATTAGATCTTTTAACTGCAGAGAAGGGAGGTCTTTGTGCTTTTTTAAAGGAAGAATGCTGCTTCTATGTCAATCAGTCCGGAGTGGTTTGAGATCGTATAAAACAGCTGCAAGAAAACCTGGAGAAACGCCGCCAAGATCTCCTCAAAGAAAAGGGAGGGTGGGACAAAGTATGTGGTGGAGTTCTTCCCTATTTGCTCCCTCTACTAGGCCCCCTCACGGCACTCCTTGTAATAGCCTTGGTCGGGCCATGCATTTTTAATGCCCTAACCTCCTTCATACAAAAGCGGCTCCACGCCATCCAAATCCACCAAATGGAGGTCCGATATCAGAGTTTGGCCAATTGATATGAAGGCCCCGATTATTAAACCCCAGCCCGGTCAATGGCCAATGATGGGTAATGATTCTGCTGGGTCAGATGGACCTAAGACAGAGAATCCCAGCATGCTCTGGGGTCCTCCATGACGGGTAAATTCTGAATCCCGAGCAGGACAACCTAAGACAGGTTTGACCGCCGGCTTTAAAAAGGAAACGGGGAAATGCTGGGACCTCTACCCGGTGCCATGAAAGGGCCGGGTGAACTAGCAGAGGCCTGCTCTGGAGTATCGGGCCTCTTCCACGTGGCAGCGATTCAGCGATTCAGTATATCAATAGCAAAGATGGCGCTGGCAGACCCGCCCCACCTAGCCTCAAGAGGCCTATGATAGGTTATAGGAGGTGTATGACCCGACCCGTCACGTGCCATTGGGCCACACCCTACTGCCCGGGGGTTCCTTTATGGGTTTCACTTTAAAACTGCCCTGTCTTCCTAAATAAACGAGATTTTGCTCGACAATATCTCCCGGCTCGTGGTGTTTTTCGAGCTTGTCGGCGCTCACTTTTCCGTGTCAGTCCACCTCACTTTCGGGCGGGACCCGAGAGTTTACCTTTTCCATTAGAGGAAATATACCTTAAATTAGACCATTTTGCCTTAACAAACCATACTTATTTTAAATTCCCTATCTGATAATTCCAAAATCTGTGTCCTATTTGAGCCTGGTTTTGATACTTGCCTTGTCTCTTTAGACTGTGTTTTTCTTGTCTTTTGGCATACTAGTTAATGTTTTCTTGAAGATGGAATGGTGTGTTAAGTAATAGGAACTGAGGTGAACAGATCTTTAGGATGAAGTTTCCTGTGAATGTGGCTAGGAGCCGGGCTGTGTTTAACATTTGCTATAGCAATAGGTAATAGAGGCTTAAATTATTCTATTGTTCTGTTTTTGTTTCATTCTCTGAACATATTAAATTTTGAGAGGAATGAATTTCCTAGAAATACTGAAATACTTGAAGCTATTTCACTGTTGCTGGCACTTGTTTTTCAATCTTCTGGTTCTTAACAAAGTACAGACGGGAGAGGAGAAATTTTGACATTGCTCAGGGTTAATTTTGCTTGATGTTGACTCATGTTCCTTGGTTGAGAGTCTCTGATACAATGAAAAGATTAAGAGAGTGCTTCATGCAGATCTTAGTATTGCCTTAAATTATAGTTGATGATAGGATACACCAAACTATGTGCCCAAAGCCACACAATTAATCTGTGTTGCAGTAGAACTCCCATCCTGGCTTTTGAATTTCAGCTAGGATGACCAACCATCTGGTTGGAAAGGGCTGGGGTTTTCCTGGGAAATAAGACCTTCTGCACTCAAACTGGGAAGGCCCCTCAGGGAATTAAACACCCTTCCATAAGAACAGGTAAAGAAGATAATAAACGATGAAGAATAATCCTTTTTTGCACTTACTACCCAAGTGCTGCTTGCTTAGAGCATGCCTATGTAGGCAACGTGACAAATTAAGGGAAAATCAGTTTGCTGGCAAATAGTTTATACGTTGCTTCATTACTCATACGGGAGTCATCTGAGATTTCTATGTCTGACTAAACTAAACAATAAAACAGACAGAAGCATCTCTTTTCATGGGGCCTGTAATGCAAAGCCTATCTATCTGCCTACTGGCAACCTACGCTCCTGTGGGAGTTTGATGGCAGCTCTGAGTAAATCTCTCTTTACTTCAGATTTTAACATCAGAATATCAAGTGGGAGGGAACAGGATGAGGCTAGAAGGAAAAGGATTTGGAAGAAGTTCATTCTGTCTCTACTGTCACCTTTGTTGCAACTGAATTGTAGTAATGGGTCAAGGCCACTGACATGTTCTAGCACCAAAGTCCAGTTAGTCATCAAAAAGTAGATATTAATAGGATGCTCAAGAGAGATCTGGGGGTAGTATCAAGGGCAGAGTTGCTCCATTGCCACCACTGCCCTGAACCTCTGCGACCCAGTTCTTACAATTGGGATTAAAGCCTCAGTCCCAATACTGCAGTTATAGTTATTGTAGCCACCTTGGCTCTTCTTTATCCCCAACCTTGGTGGGGCACAGTATTTTCTAGGCAGTTCCCTCTTCAAAAGGACTAAAGTCTTGCTCCTGACCCCACAAAGTTTTTTGAACCTTGTGCTTAAAGACTGCCACTACCTATCACTTATGGACCACAGCTTGAAATTCACCACTTCTTAGATCTCTGGGGATCATAGACAATTTGCTTCAGATCTGGTGGACCAAGCACTGTTTTGTATCTGGCCTGCTGAAACTGCATTGGTTTTTGAATCTCCTCTCCCACTTTCCTGGTCAGAGGATTAGACTTGTATCACTATAAACCTGGGCAGGTGCCACATGGTGGCTGCACTGCGGTGGGATGTTAGCACGAAGAAACAGGAAACGATTTCCTGTAACTTCACTAAAGGTCAGAAACAGGAAGTGGTGTCCTAGAAGTTCACTAAAGGTCAGAAATAGGAAGTGGTGTCCGGGAAGTTTGCTGAAGGTCAGTGATTAGGGCATCAATATAAGAGCCTTAAAAGAGAGTCAGACCCAGCCCGGTGGATGGAGGCTGAATGGGAGCCAGAGAATCAAGGAGAGGGTAGAAACAGGACTAGTAGAACTGTCAAATGAAAGGCAGCTGGGAGGAGCTGTGGGAGGGTTGCTGAGCAGACATGCACTGTAGCTTTTCTCTTGGGATGGCTCAGACTTGCAAAGCATGTTATATTTATTTAAAGAATCATTTAAAGGGGAGGTAATGGAGTGACCACTGACCTTACCTAATGGACACACCTATTGCCATATCCTGCATGTCCCAGGCAAAGAGCCATGTTGAGATGGAACCACAAAGTTTCCTTAACCATTCTAAAATTATGATTCACATATTCTCTTTATAACCTGACAATACTTTGTTTCTGTCTCATCTCAATAGAATTCTGTTATTGGCCTTTATCTAGATTCATTTCGAGTCTTTAGGGGAAAACTATTTAGAGGAGCTTTTCTTGTAAGGCTATATCCTGAGAAATTATTTAATAATCATATAACTAACAGAGAGGAATAGTCTAAGATGATAGTTGCCATGTCAGAGAGAGAAAGATTGAGATTGCCTTAGGCAAAAGAAGAGGCAATATTTTACATTTTTACTTGATGCTACAAATAATCAGGTTACATAGTTCCTCTGCCTCACAGCAGTTAGGGTTTGGAGAGTATGTTGATGGGAAAATTCTTTTACTGAAATATTGTGTTTAGCCACAACCTCAACTCAGCTGGAAATATTGCAGAGGTATGCCCCAGGGGTGGGTGGGTGTCAGGGGAGAAAGTCTGACTGCAGGCTTTCTCCCACTGAGCCTCCATTTCTGGGAATACTGTCTCTCCCAGGCTGGAGAGAATTGTCTTCTTATGCAGCCCCTGTTGTTTTGAAAAAATGCCTCTGGGAGTCTCTGCTGCACCAGAAGAAGGAATCTCAGGTACAACTCCTTCATTTATTGTTCAGAACTTTGCTGCGAAGTACAAGTGTGTAGCTCTTCAAGTTTCTCTTTTTCAGAGACTCATTTCATTCAAATTAAAAAAAAATATTCTGAGATGTTGTTCATGTGTGTTGGCCCTTGAAGGACCAACATGAATCTAAGTCTTTGTAGGAAGGGATTTAGGTCTTTGTTACTGACCTGGGGAATATGGCAAATGTGATTGTGTGTGTGAATGTTTTCTACCTGGTGACTTAGGGGTGACAATCACATCCAGCCACCCTGGGAACAATTGTGATGGCTCAAGGTCTTGCCTCCTTTCCTCTCCCCTCGTTTTTATCTGTTTTTATAAATAATAACATAGGTATTACGAAAAAGAAATGTGGATAATCTTTAAATATATTATCTTGTAACCTAGGGTTGATAGAATGGGTGTAATCAGTGAGTTTGAGAGGGAGCTGGCATCCAAACGCCACACTAGTGGACACTAGTAAACATACTTATATGATGTTTACTTTGTGCTTGGTGCTGGTCTAAGCATATTACATATATTGAATCATCTAACTTTTATGACAGTCATATGAAATGGGCACCCTCATTATTCTGTTTCACAGGTGTGGGAATGGAGGTTTGGGGGTGTTAAGCGATGTTCCAGGTTGTTCTACAGTTGGACCTGAGACACCAGCCCAGAGTCCTACTCTATAGTCCATTCAGACAGTGTTGGCCAACTTTTTCATTTGATCATGATGGGCTCAGTCTGTGATACAGTTCTCTCATTTACATATATCAACTCTGTGTTTTCTATGCATATTCAAAGCTGCCCCACTAACCTTGGGCAGGTCATCTCTGCTGAAGTCCATGCCCGAGGGAATCATTAGCAAATGACAGGAGGAAGATGACATTTATTGACTGGATGTGCTTGGGGCTTGAATATCACCAGTTTGGTACCACTGACTTCTTGATCCTGCCAACCGTTTTTGCCAGTTATTTTTGCAATTATTTCTTCAATGACTCTAATTACCTCTTGTCTTTGCTAATCACCGTCCCCTATTCACATGATCTTACCAGGGTGCTGACAGTCGCAGCCATGAGAAAGAGTACCCTGAGTGCTGTTATATATCATAATTCTCACAACCCCTGGACTGTCAGATCTTCTTTTTCCTGTCAACTGTTTGGTCCCCTCTGAAAAGGCTTGGGTTTATTCTTTACTGCACACTCTGTCACCTGAAACACATTTCTGACCTTCTCGGGCTCTTCTGCCTCCCTCCTTCCAACTTTAAGATCTTCCTAAGCATCCTGTCCTCTGTGATTGTTCAACCCACTCTCCTGACACCTTCATCTCTTCTTCCTGTGCATCTTCTTCCCTTTTCCTGGTATCTCTTTCTTCCAATCAGACTTTGACCTTACTTCTCCATGCATGCATTATATGTAAGAAGTAACCTTTCATTTTTTCCTTTGGTAATCCTTAACCCTTTCTATTCCATTCACAAAATGAATATATGAGCATAAACATTTATAATTCTTTCCTAGGATTATTCTCTGTACCTTCTCTTCACAATACCCAACCCATAATATTAGAGGCATTTCCAATATAATAAGAAATAAGAGCTAACATTGTATTTCCCAGGTGTATTAACTCATAATAGTCTTTTCAACGGGTCTATGGGGTCAGTATTATTATTGTATTCAGTTTATAGATGAGAGAGATGAAGACCAGAGAGGCAAACTACCTTGCCTAAGATGACACAGCCAGTAAGTGATGGATCTGGGTTTTGAATATGGGTAAGGTGATTCCAAAGTCTG
Organism: Glis glis; assembly: GCA_004027185.1. Lineage (NCBI taxonomy): Eukaryota > Metazoa > Chordata > Mammalia > Rodentia > Gliridae > Glis > Glis glis. Next base: position 42,206 of record PVJS01010474.1, on the reverse strand, counting down.
GAGTTTTTAACCCCTATATCTTACTACCTCTTAAAAGACAGAAATATGGCTACATAGCCCCTCTGTCATCCCACCGCAATAAATATTATAGCCTCTGGGTTACTTAAGTGGGTTGATCAAGATTGCCAAGTATGGAATTTTCTACTTCCAAAACATGCAGATGCTTCCCAAGCATTGAGCTTCCTATCCTAGTGATACTTCATGTGAGGTATAATAATTTGTCCTTTAATTGGAAGGGATATCCTAGCATGCACTCTGAAGATCACTGCACTCTAAAGAAGTGCATGGCTGTAGCAGGCGCCATATCTTCATAATTTTGTCTCCCTTCCTCTGGGGTGCATGTTTCTTATCAAGGTGTCTAGAGTACTTGCCATTCCCTACTCATCGGTTCTGATCAACATGATGTCATCCACATAGAGTCCTAATGTGGTATTCTGCAGAGTGTCTAGATGGTTAGTCAAACCCCTTCATATTATGTCATGATAGAGGACAGTAGAGTCTTGCAGCAATATTTTTGATGTTTACTTATCCTTATCAAGTGAATGCAAAGTGCTTCTGTTCTCTCTTGATAGAAATTGACCAGAACACATTCACCAGACCAATAGGCACATACGACATGTCTGGGGCTGCATTAATATGCTGTAGAAAATGTATCAGATCTGGTGTTGTAGCTGTAACCAGGGCTAGCACTGATTATGTTTGCATTAGTCCACTGTCATCCACAAGGATCCAACTAGTTTTTACACAGTCCGGACTAATGAATTAAGTGGGGAAAATAGAAACCACCACTTCTGGGTTCTTTAAGTCTTTGTCTGTGACAATAGCCCATTCTTCCTGATCAGATCAGATTTCTTTTTTTTTAATTTACTCCCTTAGCTGGATGGCTTCTGAGGTCAAATACTCAGGCTCTATATTTTAATGAAAAATTGCTTAAATATTAAATTAATATTTAAAGATTGAGCAAAACATGTCCAATTTATCCATTCATTAAATTGCTTTTGTATATTTATTAAAGCTTGGTGAAGAAGTTCCAGAACAGACAATATTTAAAGGTGAGAGAACAAAGAAATATTCTGAAAATTTATATAAGAGGATATAGACATTAGGCCAATGAAAATATGGTGAGGTTATGTGAGATCTTTAAAAATCAGCAGGAGGTCTGTGAGAAGCAATCAGGGGTTTCTGGTGGGCCTTAATAAGGAAATACAATACTATCACTGAGTATCATTTTAGTAATACTTAACATTAATGAAAGCGTCTATGGGCTGGGCACTTTGTTTACATTTTTCAATTAATCATTTCTATAATTCAACGAGTTACATCTCATCATGGCTCCCATTTTACAATCAAGACCATTGAAATTCAGAAACATTAAGTAACTTGTCTCAATTCTTCCAAACCGATTAGTGGTGCAACTGAGGTACTACTACTCTAAATTGGAGCTGTAACCACAGACTCGCCACACTTCTATCAGTAGTGATGCACTGGAGGCTGTAGTAGTCTATGTGTGTGGTACCTGGAGAGGGAAGTCAGGCTCTGGAGAAGTCAGTACATTGGAGAGGGAGAACAAGGCAGAAATACATGGTGACAGGGCCCTCTGAAGGCCTGGGGCATCAGCCAAGTAGATCTCAGCCTCCTCCTGAAGATCATGAATGAGGAGAGAATAATATTGTGTTGAACCTGCTAGACAAGATAAAGGTATAAGGGGAATTTGTGACTAAGATTCCTTTGTTTTACAAAGAATTGTTAACATAATGCTCTGTAGACTTTGTAAACCTGGTACAAAGAAATAGAAGGCTTTATTTATTTATTTGTATTGGGAATTAAACCTGAGACATTCTATCTCTGAGTTATACCCCCAGCCCTTTATTTCAAAAAGGGTCTTGCTAAGTTACTGGGGGTCTCACAAAATTACTGAGATTGGCCTCAAATCTGTGATCCCTCCTGTCTCAGCTTCCTAAATACTGGGATTAGAGGCATGTGCCACTAGGCCCAGCTGAAAGATATTTATTTGAATAATGTCTTGAGAAGGCAGGGAAGTCTCACTGTATCTCTCTTTTCTGCATTAGGTGTATTATAATTCCTCTGTCTTTGTTCCAAACTACAAATTAATCATATTATAGAATTTTAACATAATTCTTACTTGTTTAACACCAATGTATCATTAATTTTGAAATGGGATAGTTGGGGTGGTATTTAAAAACAAACACACTGGTTAAAAAAATGTAGCTTCCACATAATATAAATATATTTTTTGCTACTGTTTTTCTTTTCTTTTTCTGTGTATGTGTGTGTGTGTGTGTGTGTGTGTGTGTGTGTGTGTGTGTGTGTATTGAACCCAGGGGCATTCTACCTCCGAGCTACACCACCAACCCTTCTTTTTTATTACTTGTTTTGAAACAGAATAGGGTCTCACTAGGTTGCTGAAAGTCTTGCTACATTGCTGAGGCTGTCCTCGAACCTGAGATCATCCTGGCCTTCTACGTACTTGGAATACAGACATGCACCACCACCCCTGTCTTTTTTGTCTTTTTTAAAGCAATTTTTTAGAAGTTTATATTAAGTAACAGTAATGGAAATTAAATACATTACACATAAACCACCATAAAAGAAATTGCTTAATATTTTATTCCCTTCTATTTTTATTAATATGCATACATCATTTTTACATAATTATAATCAAAGCAGAGATATCGTTTTCTTTTATCCTATTAACATGAACATTTACATATAGCTAGTTAGTTTTTAAAAATTAACATTTTAATGGCTGCATATTACTCCATAGAGTTACTCTAGTCAAATGCATTTAACCATTTCCATACCATTGAACATTTAAGTTGTTTCTAATTTTGGCATGCATAAATAATGGGCAACAAGCACATGGAATTGGGAGTCTGAATGATCTGAGTTTGAGTCCTGACTTTGCTATTTACAAGGCATGGAACTCTGGGCCAGGTACCTACCTTCCCTATTCAACAGGACAATGTACTCACAGTATCTGCTGTGTCCGATATTGGAGCTTGGTGCTGGCTACACAGTGGAGCCAAAGAAATACATGTTTGTCCAATCTCTGCACACAAATATGTAGTTAACATGTTAGTATAGTCTGAAGTGATAACAATAATATTATCTTATGTGATTGTTAGGAAGAGTAAAAGAAATGACAACTGTAGGTTCTTAGCACAGTGCCTGACATATTGTACGTATCCAATATTCATCCTCTTGTCACTGTGAATATGACCACTGTAGTGTTCTTATTACTATATTCTTTATGCTTCTAACTCTCTCCAGAGCTTCTTGTTTTCAAAGATTATGCACCCACTAATTGCTTTTGTTAATCATAATTTTTGAAGCTTCCCTGAGTATGGGTTTAAGCTCTTTGTGGTATTTGTAAGTGGTGGCTTCAGAGGAAACCCCTGTTTTCAGGAAAAGCACTGTCTGCACTGTAGACCCTGTGCTGGGTGCTGGGGTGGAGCAAAAGCCAGCAACCCTGTCCTAAAGAGGCCAGAGGATGGTTGTTTCTTCAGGAAAATAAATGAGATTACCAGGGTCTCTGCTATTTTTGATGTAAAGCTACCTGATCAACTTTCAGTGTTCTATTCACAGCCTTAGAGAACCCTGACTTCGTGAAGGAAAATCCTGGAATCTACTGTATCAGAATCTCACACCTCAAATAAAACCAATATATCCACTTTTTGAGGTTAACTTAAGTCTACATGACTAAATTATCATCTTAATGAGGATAGCTCCTTTGGATCATATAGCCTAGTTATAATGTTGGTTTTAACTCCTAAATTATGAGCTGCTGTTGCTACTATTTATTTATTTATTTATTTATTTATTTATTTATTTAGTGGTACTGGGGATTTAACCCATGGGCATTCTACCTGGAGCTACATCCCCAGCCCTATTTTTTATTCTTTATTTTGAAACAGGGTCTCACTAAGTTGCAGAGGGCCTCACTAAGTAACTGAGGCTGGCTGCGAACCTGCGATCCTCCTGTCTCAGCCTCCCAAGTACTGGGATTGCAGGCATGCGCCACCACGCCTGCCTAGCTATTTTTTATAGCATCTTTAGTATAGTTGACAAATCTGTTGCCACTATTTAAAGCTTACTAAGAATTCAGCCTATTAATGTAGCCAAGCTGACATTTAAATAGAATGAAATTTTGTTATAGTATAAATTTTGTTCAATAGCTTTGCTGGAATCTTCCTCTGTGAGACTATATACAAGAAATTAGTTACACCATCCTATATAATTCATTTTCGCTGTCAATCTAATAACTTTTTCAAATTAAATCTGATCACTGATGTCTGCAGTTTTGTGTAGATGTTTGACCAGTGGGCTTGTACCATGGGCTATGGATGCACAAGAAAGCCCAAACCAAGTACCCTTTGAGGAAAAGAACTTCTCTGTACAACTCCTCTTTTACCTCTCAGCCTATAGTTGTCTTTGCCTCTGTTCAAAATGTTATAATTTACTAAATTTCCAATATATGCATATATCCATGAAATTGTGTTAAGAAGATAATGAACATATCCATCATTCTTAAATGTTTCCTTCCTCCCTGCCCCCACACCCCTTTTCAGGCAACTATCAATCTGCTTTTTATCATTTTTATTTTTTTTGTTTCTAGAATTTCATATAAACGAAATCACACTGTATGTCCTCTTGTGGCTTGGCATCTTTCACTCTGCATGATTATTTTGAGATGCGTGCACGTGTGTGTATTAATAGTCTGTGGATCTGATTGCTGAGATTTAGTCTGCTGTCTGGTTATACTGAAATTCTCTTATCATTCACCTGTAGATAGAGATTTGGGTTGTTTTCACTTTCTGGTTATTGCATGTGAAGTTGCTCTGACCATCATGTGTAAGCTTGTGTACTGTTCTTGAGTAAATGCCTAAGAGGCTGTCTAGGTCATGTGATAGGTGCATGTTTAATCTTTTAAAAACTAATTGCTAAACTGGCTTCTAAAATGGTTGTACGCCGGGCGTGGTGGCGCACGCTTGTAATCCCAATACTTGGGAGGCTGAGACCGGAGGATCCGGGTTCACAGCCAGCCTCAGCTACTTAGTGAGGCCCTCCGCAACTTAGTGAGACCCTGTTTCAAAATAAAGAATAAAAAATAGGGCTGGGGGTATAGCTTGGAGGTAGAATGTCCCTGGGTTCAATCCCCAGTATTGCAAAAAAAAAAAATGGTTGTACTATTTTACATTCCTACCAGCAGTATAGGAGAATTCCAGTTGCTCCCCATCCTATCCAACATTTGGAACAGCAAGTGTTTTAGCCATTCTGAAGATGGTAGTGTAGGGGTCACCAAACCATGGCCCATCGGGCAAACTTGCCTCTCCATTTCTTTTGTTCTGTTTTTTGGTGCTGGAGATTGAACCCAGGGTCTTGCTAATGCTAAGCACTTGCTCCGCTACTGAGCTTCACCTCCAAACTCTGCATCATCTGGCTTTGCAAATAACATTTTATTGAAACATATAGATACCCATTTGTTTACACACTTTCTATGGCTATGCATGCTTTATAGTGGAAGAGTTGAGTACTGTAGTAGAGAGCATTTGTCTGTATAGCTTAAAATATTTATGGCCTGGCTCTTTAAAAAAAGTTTGCTGATCCTTGGGGTAATGGTATCTTACTAAGGTTTTGATTTGCATTTTCCTATTTCCTTTTTGTATATATTTCAATTTGAGTATGTGAGACTTAAAACCAGGTGGCAGAGTAACACTTTCCTCTGTCACTATTATTCCTAATACCATTGGAAATTATCATCAAGATCATGTACTTCAACTGCTCTTCTAAAACTTGACTCAAGTTTTCTGTTTCCAGAATTCATCGTTATGCCACATTTGTTATATTTAAGTGATCTCATTGTTCCACACATAAGAAATTAACTTCTGCCAGGCATGGTGGTACACGCTTGTAATCCCCGTACTTGGGAGGCTGAGAGAGGAGGATCGCAGGTTCGCAGCCAGCCTCAGCAACTTGTGAGGCCCTTCGCAACTTAGTGAGACCATGTTTCAAAATAAGGAATAAAATAGGGCTGGGGGTGTATCTCAGAGGTAGAATGCCCCTGGGTTCAATCCCCAGTACCACACACAAAAAAGAAATTAACTTCTTCCATTATAATTTTCTGGCTACTTCTAAAAACCTTGTCTCTGAAGTAGTATTGCATTCACAAGTGGAGACCACAGTTTTGATTTGTTGGGTCAGCAGAGTTGCATTCCTTCTGAAGACTCTAAGGAAGAATGTCTGTTTCTGGTCTCTTCTACTTTCTAGAGGCTGCCTGCATTCCTTGGCCCAGTCCTCTTTCATCCTCAAAGTCAGCAATCATGCCACCCAGACCTCTCTGCCTCTGTACTCACATCTCCCCGACTGGCCTCTCTGGTTCCTTGTACAAGGACATTCATTACCTTGAGCCCACAAAGATAACTTACAATTATCTCCTCATCTCGTACCAACTTAATCACATCTGCAAAGTCCCTTTTGCCATCTTCGGTGCCATATTCACAGGTTCTGGGGACTAGGACGTTGACATCTTTGTTGGGGCATTATTTGTCCTAGTATACCATAAATTTGTACTTCCCCATCTTCCTTGCCTCTCACAAGGATGTGAACTCTTAGAAATCATAGGTTTTGTCTTTTTTTTCCCCCTGTGGAATCCCCATGACTTAGAATAATCTTAGGCATCTGACACAAAAAATGCTTAATAAAATACTTGTTGAAATAATTAAGCAAATGAAACTGCACCTTGTTTTGTACTCAAGACTATATTTTTGAGTTATTTACATCCTTTTATTGTTAATTTATTTTAACTGCTGTGTAATATTCTATCATATAAATATGCCTCAATTTACCATTCTTTGTTGGTAGATATTTGAGTTCTTTCTAGTTATTCACTTATAGAAACAAGGATGAAATATGTATTTGAATATATTTCTCCATGTGCTAGTTTTTCCAAGATGCATTACTAAGTGGACTTGCTGAACTGCAAGGTATGTTTAAATTACATTTTATGTGGTATTGTCAAAATTTTCTCCCAAGTGCTTAACTAATTTATACTCCCCCCAGTGGTCAAGGCATGGTTAACTTAGGTGATTTTTCATTCTCTGAGTATTATTGTGGCAGACTCTTTGTGCACCTTCTAGTAGTGGGCACTCCACTGTGTGATTATGAATCAAGTGCTCCCCATAGGAAGTTTTATTTTGGCTTTGCTGTGGTCTTTCCTCCTTCCATTTACTATAATAGTGAATAGATTTGATCTCTAAAGGCTAGCAAAAGGATATGTACATAATAGTTCTGCATTTGCTAGAAAAAACAAAAAAGTAGATAATATATATATATAATATGTATATATACACACACATATATATGTGCATATATATGTATATATATAATACTGGCAAAATGTGTATGGATGGCAGCTGACAAGCCCTCCTGTTGAAAGTATGCTATGACTTCAGAGGATTTGAAGAGGGTAGAAGCAAAACAGCAGAGCAGGATGCTCCACGGGAGCCATGCCATAACAACACTGTGTATTGCTTGATTTCATGCACATGATCATTTCTGAGTAGATCCTTTGCCAAGGCAGGCATATCCTCAGAGACTGGTAGTTTCAGTGGATAATAGCTTCATGAAATTGTTCTTTCCTGATGCACAGTAAAAAAGGAAAAGAATATCTATCTAGTGCATACTGTACCTGGCATGTGCCTACTTTTTAGTATTAATATTTCCCACTGTATCACATCATTGTCCAATTCTAGGGATCTCCATACACAAAAATCAAAGGCAGTGGTTCCCCCCTGGATGGTACAATGTGGTCACTTTGTTTGCCAGGAATTATGATAAGTCTTTTTCTTTTTCTTTTTTTGGTGGGGGGGTACTGGAGAGTGAACCCATGGCATTCTACCTCCAAGCCGCACTGCTAGTCCTTTTTATTTCTGTTTTGAAACAGGGTCTCACTAGGTTGCTGACAGTCTCACAAAGTTGCTGAGGCTGGTTTTGAACTGCAATATTCCTGTCTCAACTCCCCAAGTACTAGGATTATAGGCATGCACCACCACATTCAGCTGATAAGTCCATTTATTACATGATGCCATTTTATTCTTTCTATGTTCTTCAAGATAGGTATTACTTCATAACACTTCTTGCCTAGGGCATGCAGCTAGCAATTTGTTATTTCATGATACAAGATAGCATAATATGAAACATAAATGCGACTTTGTACTGGAATTGACAAAAACTTTCTCTTTCATATCATCATTACTCACAAAAGAGTTTGTTATCCAAGATAAGAATGCTGACTAAATTTGACTAAGTTTTTTTCCAGTGACCTCATTTGTTGTTGCTTTATAGACAGCTCTTTAGAGGGGCTGGGGTTGCAGGCAGAAGTCTGAGTTGGCATATTTCCCCAATTCTGGTAGGCCATTGCTGTGGAATGGGATGCCATTACAGAGCTAGCGCAGATGGGCTGGTTGGGAGAGAATGGGGAAATAAGAGGAAGCCACCATGTCCTGTGACACTCTTAGAACAAGGAATATATTTTTTAACTGAGAAATGTCAGATTCTTTTCAATGTCCTTCAGAAATATTAGCGGAAGAATTCCACTGAACCCGTGTGAACTCTATGAAAAGTGAGCACATTGTGGTCCCAATGTATGACTGGGTATCTAAAATAAGAAACTTAGAATCCATTATAAACTCTCCTATATGCCAAATGCCCATTAGTCTTACCAAACTGAAGCTGGTTGGAATAAGAGTCAAAAATATTACTGCACCCCCAACATGAGAAAGTTTTTCTTGATATCTTGATAATGAAGTTTATGTGAACAGGTCTGTCTAAGGACATTGATAATAGATCTAACCATGCTTTCTTTTTTTCAGTTATTGAGAGTTATGGATAAAAAGGCAGATTTCCTCACATGTCTTTTCTTTGATGCTTCCATAAAGCATTCCTGAGGGATATTCAACTAGTGGGAGCATATCAAAGTTTGCAATTAGTGTTTTGATCAAGACAGTATGCCACATTTTGTTATTCAATTTGTGTCAGGTATTTTCACCTTTAAAGGGATTTTTTCTACTTAAAGACCAAAGAGTTTTCTTTCATATATAATAATCTCCTTGTTCAACAATGAGGTATTTTCTTGATGGGTTTTTCTAAAGGCCATTGGATGAGTCAATTAACAAAGGGGTCAGTGAGGGCTGAATGATACTGGAACCCTTGGAAGACTGTGATTCTGTCTTTCCATCCTGATCCCAGGGCCTTGAGAAGCATATTGCTCTGCAATGGGAGTGCAGAAGCTAGTTACTGAATGAGTATTCAAAATTGACACAAGTCCTTGCAGTCTCATCTTCTTTCTCTAACACACCTTTCACTTGCATGTGTTCAAGTTTATTTTTTAAAATGCATACATTTATAATCAGATCTGTATTTAATTCTGTATCCATTCACACTTAGGTGATGTTTAGTTGTTTGACTAACACAGAATGTGACAGTTTTCTATTATTTTTTCCATTTCAATGGTTTGATTTAATGTAATCTGCAGAATTTATAATTACTTTGTGTTCTCAGACTTTATTCTCGCCCATCACTCTCCCGAGTGTTAGAAACAGATTTTAGGGAAGCCATAAACAAAAACTCATGAAATCAAAAGTAACTCGGCAACATAATTTACTTCTGTACAGAAGGATGCAAGCATGCTGGGCGGGCCGTCCACTCAGCCTTTTATTTCCTAATGCTAAGGCCACTACAGTTCCTCATTGGCTGGAGTATGGCTTTTACAATTCAATCTGGTTGGCTAATTTTCACTGGGCAGATTTTACAAAAGGAGAAACAGGAAACCAGTACATCCGTGTACAAAAGTTACAAAATGGATACCTAAGCTACAGTTACAACATGGAAGACTGCCAGTTTCTATTTGATCTTGTAACTTTCATAGAAAAGATTGCTTTCCTTTCTTACAATTCCCCCCTCTCTTATTATACACTTATTCTTTTCTTCTAATTTTGTCAACATGAGCTGACTTTTGTGATCTGAGTCTGTAAGTAGAAAAAGGTTATCATTGTACAGGTGCGGAGGCTGTTTGGTGATTGCTGTCTCTATAAATCCTCGTATGTAGGGGATTATGCAACATCCTACGAAGATTATCACTCTGACAACAATGATAAGGGAGGTAAGGACGTATGTCACTATTCCCTTCCATTTACAGAACCATTATGCCATTAGATTAGTGAGGGATCATCTATTTCTGAAGTTTTAGTGAGTTCATTTGCTAGGGTTGTTAATCCCTGCAGAGCTAATCTATTTTCCCATGTCATCTGGCTAGTAGCATCTAATTGTCTAGCTTCTTTTTTTGTGTGTGTGGTACCGGGGATTGAACCCAGGGGCATTCTACCTCTGAGCTACATCCCCAGCCCTATTTTTTATTCTTTATTTTTGAAACAAGTTCTCACTAAGTTGTGGAGGGCCTCACTAAGTAGCTGAGGCTGGCCGTGAACCTGTGATCCTCCTGTCTCAGCCTCCCAAATACTGGGATTACAAGCATGAGCCATCACACCTGGCTAGCTATTTTTTATAGCATCTTTAGTATAGTTGACAAATCTCTACTGATGGTAATATAAATAATTCACTCTACATTTTACAAACAACACAGCATATAATTTAGCATTTGACTACTATCATCCTATCCATTAGTACTAATAATTTGCTTATTAAAAGGGTATCCACGATTGTCTTGTTTTTACATATTTGGCAGAGCCATCTGTAAATCAAGCATCTTGTTTCTCCTTTAGTTATCTGGTGGTCCTGGACCTGCAAAACCTCAAGAGGGACAGGTTTAGTTTTATAGCATCTTATAAGGGATCCATTGGAGAGAGATTTTGGGCATCAGTGATATATTTCTTTTGTGAGTCTAAAAACAGAAATAAATTATAAATTCTAATAATTTATAATGTAAATTATGTGGGGGTCTTTTAAATGTCTCCATGAGTATGGTTCTTTCTTTACACCCCAGAATAGCATGTTGTTTTTGGTTATACCTTCCTGCTGGATTGAATGCAAGACCAAGTAAGTAGCCCTATGTTGGGCAAACAAATTTTCTTGAAATTATTTTTTTGTTTAGGTTGGTCAAGGCTCCTCAGGGTTACTTTTAAGGACTTTATGAGGCTTTTCCTCTACCAGTGGTGCCATCTGCCAGGATGGGTCACAGTCTTGCTGGCCATTTGGCTTTCTTTGAAGCATAGGGGAGATTTCCCTCTCCGAAGACCCTTCTTTTTGCAGAATATGTGTCTCCCAGTCTCTGGGGTCTTCTTGATCCCCCTGTTTCGGGAGGTCAGATGACTTGCCAGAGTTGCAGGGACCTTAATGAGGGCCCATCTTCCCTGGGTCCTATTTGACCTCGTAGGGTGAGGGCCAAAATATTGGCTGCTCCTCCTTAGCTCTTTTATTTCCTGATTGTTTTCCAAGTCTCAGTTATTGAGCATCCAGATTAGTTTTACCAGTCCTTTTTAATGAATAGGGGTCAATATTATAGCCTATTTGTTTTTTTTAGGTAATGGCTATCAAAACATTGTTTAGGTTATTCTGTTAGAAGTTGTACATTTATAATGTTAACAGACAACAATTACAAAGATATGCAAGGAAAATATAAAAACAAAAGTATTGGGGACAAAAAAATCCTGTTTTTATAATAGCTTTGACAATATTTGATGATATAAATGAATCCTCACTTATAGTTGATTTATATATTATTAATACCCAATTTTTAACCATGTTATATTATTCAGGTACTAAACATATAAATGACAGAAGTTTCAATAACCTCATTAGCCATTTTATATGACTAAGGTCAGATACAATGGACAATTGCATAAGAGATAATTTATTGGTTACCTTTCATGTATATGAGACCTATATATCTTTAACTTTATAAACTTTTGTGAAATATTTTAGATAAATCTCAGACACATAGCTTATTTAGCCCTTAAATGTATACACATCTATAGTCACAGGTATATAGTGTCAAATATACTATAATAACCCAAAGTAATAATTCATTTATCTTGAGTTATAACGTTGTCATTTAACAGGCTGTAAAACCCAGACATTCAAACCCTGACTTTGCTAATATGAAGTTTGCTAAGTAACCAGAGGTCTAACAATGACAGTAAACACAAGAGATTATCTTGATAAAGATGCAAAATCTTTGTTTAAGCTAGTTCTTAGTAAATTATTACCTAGAACAAAAAAAAAAACCCAAAAAACAAAAAACCCTAATGTTTTAAAGAAAACACAGGAAATTGCCTCAATAAAATGTAAAAAAAGGCTAGGTTTTTTTTAAATTTTACCAAGAACAGCATTAAATGTGACTCTTATAAAACTCTTTAAATAATTCCTTTTAATTATAACCAACCTTATTATACTTACAAAAATTTTTTATACATCATATCCTTTGCAAATCATTTGCAACTTCTTCAAACATTCTGCAACTTGCTTAACCCTCTGATATTTGTTCTCATCTTTCTTTTCCCCTAGGGGAAAAGTCATTTAGAACAAAAATGTTGCCATACAAAATCCTTTCTCACTTAAAAGCATTTTCTTCTTTCAACTTTTTAAAATACCTCTTTATACCAATAAATATCTTCTTTTACTTATTGAGTTTCCTTTTGTTTTAATTTTTTAATTTACAGTTAATTCTTGTAGAATTTTTTTAATTTAGATGAAATACTCCTTTTAAGTAAGGTGAAATGTTTTATGTTCTTTATAGTTGCTTTATGTTTTATCAGAACACATCTTAACCCAAACCAGCAGGAAAGGTAGTTATATCCTTTTATTTATTTATTTTACTGCCCTTGGGCCTGCTTCCATCTTAACTATGGCTGAGCCCATGGAACATGGTAGTCTCAGCGCAGTTGTGGGATTGCCCCAAACCAGCAGGCATTGCCACTGGGCCTGCTTATGGTGTCTTGGAGCCCCAGTACCTTCTTGGTCTCGGCTTCATCCTCCACATTTTGGTAGCCCAGGAAGGTCATAGTGACAAGGGGCTCCTGGCTGAGCTGGATGCCTGGTGGGCCTGATGTGGCCTCACTCAGCTATGCCTGAATTCCAGTGATCACCCACCAGGCGGGTGTGATCAGATGGCCTCCTCCACAGCTCTCTGGGTCTCTGCTGCCCATTTGTGAACCCTGCCTCACTCAGAGTGAGCTCCTCCTGTTTGTGGGGTAGTTTGTTCACCTTGGTGAAGCTCAGCGGGTGCTACCATCTACTGCATGAACGAAGGCCTTTATCATTGGACCTCCCTTCAGCCATTTTACTTTCTTTAATAACATCATCTCTCTGGGCCCCAGTTTTATATATGCCTTTCTGGCAAAATTGCAAATCTATAAAGTCTCTCTGTTTTACTTTTTGTTTATGAAATTTAGTGTACAATTTGCAGAACATGAACATTAATATCCATAATGTAGTTTGAATACTTTGCTGTTTTGAAATTTTCTCTGCCCATTTAATCAGACCATCCTTATAAACTAATACAATCTTAATTGTCTAGCCTGACAAAAACAATTTTTAATAACATCTTTTACTTTTACTTTAGCAAACAAACTTATTTTTTAAAGATGTATGAGTCATGTAAACTAAAAGGTATTTGGATCCTTTTTATTTCTTTTTAATTTATGAGGACTCATCTATCTATAATTGATATATCCAATTCTCATCTGGCCTGAACTTCGGCCAAAAGACAGCCAGTCGTAATATGGGCTCATGGGCCCAGATGAAACAATAATATTTAATTATCCTTTGTTTTTATTTGCCCTACATCCGCGGATTATCTCCCCAGTATTTAAGCATTAACCCAGGAGAGTATCTGTGGGAATCTTATCCTCATTTTTCTTTTTCTGATCAGAACTTTTCCTACTTTGCTAGTTCCCCATTCTGGACACCTGGCTCTGAGGCCCACCCCCTTATCAGTGGTCTCTTGCACTCTCCCGAGACACTTTGCTCATCACTGGCCATCTCATTCACATTCACACAGTCTCTGGAATGACCTGGCCACCAAGGAAATACCTTGCCACCATCTGTGGCATTTCTTACCTTGGTTTGTTCACAAAATCATCTGGTTGCCATGGTGTTTGCTTAGGACTTTCCCTGTATTGTGAAGAGACTTCTACTGCCAGGTGTCAGCCAGTTAGGGACTTCCCAAGTTGCCCCAGCACTCAGGGGCTGCCTCAGTGAGGCAGTAGGATGCTCCCCCCTGAGTAGGGAGACCCATGGCACTCACCCGAATGGCGGGGGTCCCAGACAAACCCCAAATTGTTAGAGACGGATTTTAGAGAAGCCACAAATAAAAACTCATGAAATCAAAAGCAACTTGGCAAGACAATTTACTTTTGTGTAGAAAGGTGCAAGCACCAGAAATTTATTTTTAATACTGAAAGTAGAGAAAGCTTGATTCGTTTATTGAATTGTAGGTATGAAAATAATACTGTTGGAACTTGACTCACAAATGCTGGATCTCATTTTTGATGTGGGAAGAAATAATGTATTTCCTCTTCCTCCATTCTTCAAACTAACAGTTAAGTACAAATGATCATTCAAGTTTCTTTGTGATCATTCAAGTTTCTTATGTGTGTGTGTGTGTGTGTGTGTGTTTTACTGGGGATTTAACCCAGGGACATTCTACCACTGAGCTACACCCCAAACGTTTTTTATTTTTATTTTGAAATACAATCTCACTAAGTTATATGTGCTGGCCTCAAACCTATGATCCTCTTGTCTCAGACTCCCAAGTACTGAGATGATAGGCGTGCATACCACAACTGGGCCATGTTTCTTTCTGAGTATTCACTGGTCACGCTGGGAATGCCCCCAAAGAAACACTTCAGAGAAAATGTCCTGATGGCTTTCATTTCCAGAAATACTGTGAGATGAAGACTGCAGTGGAATTCGGGGCCTAAAGGATAATACATTCAATTTGCTCTGTTGCTTTTATAGGCTTTGAACTAAATAACATTCATTTAGTTTCCCCCTCTTCCTCAAGGCTTTAAATAACCACAAAAACAGTAAAACCTAGTATTTAGTCATTCTAATATATAGTACACTTTTGTACATGCTGAATATCATGGTAGATTCGGGAAGAATGCCTGTTGTTGAGAATTACCAGCCTTCCTGAGATTGTGGAGCTGGGAAGTACAGTAGAATTTCCACTCAATAGAGAGCCACCCGCACATTTTTTCAGACAAATGTCTTATGGCAAAAATTTCCAGAATATTATACTCTATAGGAGCTTCTGAAATAAATATTGTGAAATAGAACAAATGGACATTATATATCTATGGGTGGATTGCTATGTTTTGAGATTCTGTAATATGATTCTGTAAATTAAACCCTCAGCTTATGTAAAAACAATATTTCAAACTTCCTTTCTCCAGAAAAATTCTCATGTTAATTATTGTAAGATCCACAGTTCAACCAAGTTCCTTATCTCTCGTGAAAGGGTGGTGTAACCAGACTTGTATAAGTGACTATATATATGAGATAATAAAAGCATGATTTTCCTCTTAAATTTCTGTGTTTTATATTTGTCAAAATGCTAGTGCATAAAAATGAAAAGGAAGTGATGCCGGAAAGGAAAATACTTATAAACACTCTTCAAAGAGAGAGGATTTGAAAGAATAAAATGTTAGATTTCTAGCTTGGTAAGTTAATAAAAGTTATCAAACATTACGACCCACAATAAATAACTTATGATATACAATAGGAAACATTTAGAAAGCATTTCTGATGTAAGTCTTTGAAGTTAGCCTAGAGAGTGCTTTTTATCCCATGATTTTTAACTTAAGATTCCAATGTTCAGGGCTTAATAAACAAACAAGCAAACAAACAAACAAAACTGTTCCATAGGTCTGTAAATCCCTCTTGGCTTTTGGTTGTATTTGTTTGTTCCTTTGACTCCCACTCCAAGATAATTTTTGGGTTTCTAGCCCAACTATATTTCTATTCTTTCCTAACAATAAGGATGAGTGCATAGACTATCCTTGAACATAGACATATCTTGAGATTTCAAACACAATTAGAATGCGTAATTGACTAAATGAGATAGGATCTCTCCTTAAATTGACTGAAGTATTTATTTTTGTTTCCCTACTTTTTATTAGTCACCCTAGCATCTCTTATGAATCAGTTATGAATGATTATTAGACATCCTAGCATTAATTATGAATAAATAATTATACATCTACTATGAAAAGCCACAATGTTATACTTAAAATGGTAATGTTTTTGGTTTAGTTTCCCATCTTGAAATAAAGTGACTGTTCACAAAAGTCATCAAATTGACATTTCTTCTGCTACTGTTGACACATTTGAATATAAATGGAAGTTTCATTGGTTGAAGAAAGAAAGAGAGGCTATCCCAATCACTCTGTCAGAATTGCTAGTCAAACTGGGCATGGTGGCATATTCCTATAATCCCAGTTCCTTGGGAGGCTGAGATAGGAGGATTGCAGGTTCGAGGCCAGCCTCACAACTTAGTGAAGCCCTCAACAACTTAATGAGACCCTGTTTCAAATTAAAATAGGGCTGGGGTGTAGCTCAGAGGTAGAATGCCCTGGGTTCAATCCCCAGAACCAAAAACCAAAAAAAAAAAAAAAACAACTGCTAGTCAAGTTTCTCATGGCTGTCAGTCAAGCATGCTATTGTGAGGCACTAAAATGCTTTCATTACTGAACTTAGCATGTTGTTTAGCACATCCTATTAGGAACACATGCAGGTATGTCAAAAATAGAATATTAGCTGTAGCTTGAAGACTTGAATGCAGGTCGAGCATGAAAGGAAATCTACTGGCCTCTTTAACAACATGGAGTGTTAAAGGCCAGCCTCCTTAGAGTCTGATTTACTCAGTTCTGAGGACTCTGTTTCTGCAATATCATCTGCCTTTACTCTCCTCTTTCTTTGAGTCCCTTCCCTACTCCCACCTGGTCTCAACTTCAAGTCTTTGAATGTTTGTAGGGACCCCAGGCCCATCGGCCACTTTGTTACCTGGGACCTCTGTCCAAGACAGTACTAACACAGCAAAAATTGGTCAATTCTTATTGATAAAAAAAAATAGAGTCCTTTTCATGGAAACTTGAAGAGCTCAGCATTGGAATAAAGCAGATCCAAGTTTAAATCCTCTCTCCTATGACTAGCACTATGGTTATCATCCATGAAATGGGGGCAGAAATAGTAATCTCATGGGGTTATCACAAGGATAAAGTTAGGTACCACATGTAAGGTGCCCAGTGCTATTGCTGCATGAAGTAGATAATAGGATATAGCTTATTATTTTATAATAAAGTGCTCCCCAGGCCTCCTTCAATGAAAGTTTATTTCAGTCAAAAGCAACAGCCCCTGCAATTTCACTTCTTAAGGAATAAGTTCTTCTTTATGTTGTTGACATCCTTACCATAGGCTGCTTCCTTTAACTATGCAGAGGTCAAAGATGTCACATAGGAAGAATTTACTCAGTACCCACGACATGCACTGCACAGTATGAGACACTGTGGTTGATACAGTCCCACAACCTGCTTAGAAATGGACTGTCTTTTCTTTCCTGGATGCCCAGCCCCAATGAATTCATTCCTCTGAGTTGGCCTGCCTTCTTTCCAAGTAAAATATGTAATTCAAGAAAATAAAATGAGCCAGGGGTGGGGGGGGTGCATGTCTCTAATCCCAGTACCTGGGAGGCTGAAACAGGAGGATCACAAGTTTGAGGCCAGCCTGAGCAACTTAGCAAGTCCCTATTTTGGAACAAAAAATAAAAAGGTCTGGGGGTGTAGCTGAGAGGTAGAATGCCCCTGGGTTTGATCCACAGTACAAAAAAAAAAGGAAGTAAAAATGGCTGTGAAAACCCACGTGCATCATTATTAGGATGCCAGAGCTATCTTAAAGGAAAACAAATGCAGCATTTTAGAATTGGAGATTTGGATCCTGACTCTACTGTTTTCTAGCAGTGTGTCACTGAGGAAACTACTTACTTTCTCTGTGCCTCAGCTTTCTTCATTTTAAGACAGCAGCTATAATGTTGTTTTATGAGGATTGAATGAATTATTATGTGTGAAGCATTAGAATAACCTGGCTCCTAGTGAACAGTTAACATGTGAATATCAACTATTATTATTAACTGTTAAGATTGACATATTAACTGTTATTCTGTCGAGGCCAGGGTGAGCAGTTTATTATGATGATTTTAGAAGACCTGGCTCTCTGCTTTCACTTCTTGTTGCCCATAAGTTTTGTTCCAGTCAACCCTGGAAGCGTGCCGACTATTTTCAGAGGTACTGACCTCTTGCAAGTTTCTCAGGAATGTCCAAATAGGTTAGAACTATATGGCATTTCATTGGAGAAATTACATTGGAGGGGAATTTTCTCTTTACAGGGCTCAAGGGCAGTACGTTCCCAGGTTTAGTGAGCAAAGATTTCAAAACTGCATTTGCAAGTTGTTGGAAATCTGAGGTTCTACTCTTTGAAGGAGAGAGTAGCTGTCCTGAAGCTAAGCAGGTCTGAAAGTATCTCAGGGCACATTTTGGTGCAATCTTTGTAAGATTTTGTTAACCAAGCCTCCCAAAAGTATTTAATTTAGCTTAAGTATTATTACTATATCTAAGTGTTTTTGTTAGTGTGTTCACATTAGGAATTTGTTAGGTAGACACAGTGGAGTTTGCTTTGTTGAGTTATCACCATATCTAACTTTTTTGTTAGCTTATTCATTATAGAAATTTGTTAGCTAGAAACAATGGAGGTTGCTTTGTTGAGTCATAATAATACTAATAGTAATAATAATAATAATAATAATATTAATAATAATCCCATTGCTGAAATCTGCCAGACCGGAAATATTGCATTTGGGGGATAGAATCCCCTTAAAAATAGGAAAAAAGCATAATTAACATAACTCCATTTTTAGGTATTTCTGGTAACCAAATTTTAGGAAACACAAGTTTCAAAACAGCCACTGTGGGTTTGATGAGTCTGACACCAGCACTCTGCTAGAGATTTTCCTAACAATGAGAGACCCCCATTCCTTGTTAAAGCAAAGACTAAACAGAAGCCCAGGCCATGATGCCTCACCCTTTGGCCCAGACAAAGGCCATGGTAAGTTTCCTCCTGTTGCAGCCACATCAAAGCTCAGCATATGTGAGGAAATTGAAAACTGAAGATGGAGTTTAAATATTAATTAGTAAGGTTTAAAGCTAAAGTTTGGTGAAAAAAATCATTTTAGGTTCAGTGGATTACATAATAAAGCAAATATAAAGCAAATATAATATGCAAAACAAGGCAGATATTAAATATTGAATATCTATATAAAATATTTTCTAAATAAAAATATTTTAAATTGTTTGATGAGAAAAATTTAGCTTTTCTTTATGATGCAATCTTTGTAAACTTTTTATTGACGTCAAATGAAGGAGAGTGTGTGTATAATAAGCAAATGACGTATGAAATTTTACCAAGTAAATTTACCCATGTAACCACCACCTAGATCAAGATGTAGAAAGTTGTTTTGTGTCCATCTACCACTAAATGTGGTAGACAGGGTTCTAAAGATGGTCCTCCTAGATGCCAACTCCCGGATGACTTCATCAAGCATTAAGGCAGGTCACCTTGCAGAGGGAATTTGTAGATGGCAGTTGATATTAAAATGAGGATATTATTTAGGCAAGTCTTTGGAGTTTTCTCTGGAAGATGGCAGAGGTCAAAGATTTGAAGCCAGAGGGGAATTCAAGATGCCTCTGCTGTCTTTGAAGATGGAGGTGGCCAAGGGAGGAATGTGGGTGGTCTTTAATTGCTAAGAGCTTATACTCAATTGAATTTAGCCAGTAATTTGAATGAGCATGGAAAGTGGATTCTTCCCCAGAGCCTCCAGGTAAAAGCCCAGCCCCAGCCATCCTCTTGATTCATGCTCATGTCAGTGCATTCAGCGAAGACTGTGAAAACTTCTGACCTGTGAGCTCAGCGATAATTTAAGCTCAGAAAGAAGTGAGGAGCATGTTCTTGGAAACTGGAGCAAAGGGGACCCTTTAAAATAGCGGCAGAGAGTTTAGCAGAATTGTCTCTTGCAGTTATACGGAGAGGCAGAATTTGAAAACAGTGAACTTGAATATTTACCAAAGGAGATTTCCAAGTATTGGAGATGTGGCTTAGGTTGTTCTTGTAGCTTATAGTAAAATTAAAGAGGCGAGAATATTAAGGAACAAATTTTTAAACAAGAAGGAACCATAACTTGGTGATTTGGAAAATTCTCAGCCTGCTAAAATTCAGAAATGACTTCCGAAAACATGACATAGAGAAAAGGCTGAAGGTGTGGCCTCTACCCTTTTGCCAAAACCTTTGAAAGACCAAAAGATCAGAGCGTCCAGTCATAAGAGACTCATGGTATGCCTGACAGATCTTCTCAAGTTCAAGGGTCTTTTAAAAATACTTTTATCAGTGCATTATAATTATATATCATAGTGAGATTCAAAGTGATATATTCATACATTCACACAGCACTTGGTGTATTTCCCTCTCAGGGTTCTTGAATGATGTCCCTTGTCCATCTCAACAGAAGAAAAAAAAAGAGAGAGAGAAGGGATTATCTCAGAAATATCTCTAGATGAGTCTTTCTCTAAAATAGTGACCCCCATGAAATCCACGCAAAACCAATGAAGTTTTATAAAAAATTATATTGGCAGAACGCTGGTAGCTTGGACTGAGAGGAAGAGAAAGACCATGAAGTAAAGGAAGCTAACAAACCTCCCAAAACCACTTGTCTCAAACATAAGCTACTCTTCATGTGTTTTTGGAAATCAGTTGTGTTTTATTTTATGGCATAGCACATGGTTTATTTTGGAAAACATTACTTGTGTGCTTGAGAATAATGTGTATTCTGCAGTGACTGGGTGAAGTATTTTATGTGTTAATGAGGTCACTTTTGTCTATTGCATTGCTCAAATCTTTTCTACCTCTACTGATTTTTATTTGGTTTATTCTATCATTTTCTAAGAGATTTGGATTAAATCCAAATGATTTTGGATTTCCATATTTCTCCTTTCATTTCCATCAATTTTGGTTCTATGTATTTTTAATGTAGATTATTAGGAGTATACAGACATGGAATTGTGACATCTTTCTGTTGATTTGAACTTGACATTGTGAACAATGATCAATCTTCAATAATACTTCCTGACTTAAAATCTACTATTTCTGATATTAGTTTTCTATACCACATTTCTTTTCCTTTTAGTTTTATGTGATGTGATGTGTGTGTGTGTGTGTGTGTGTGCACGCATGTGCGTGTGATATACTTTTAGTTTAATTTTTCTGTGTCCTCATTTTTCAAGCATGTCTCATGGCTTCCTGTCACCCACTTTCTGCCCTGTGATCTCAGCCACGCTGTGAAGTGTAAATGGGAAAGCAAGGGAAGGGGAGGGAGGTGAAGAATGGAAGATGAGAAATGAAGACAAGGTGGAAGAGAAGGGCACCATTATTATTATTTGTGTGTGTGTGTGTGTGTGTGTGTGTGTGTGTGGTACTGGGGATTGAACCCAGGGGCATTCTACCTTCAAGCTACACCCTCAGGCTATTTTTTTTATTCTTTATTTGTGAAACAGGGTGTCACTAAGTTGCGGAGGGCCTCACTAAGTAGCTGAGGCTGGCCATGAACCTGTGATCCTCCTGTCTCAGCCTCCCAAGTACTGGGATTACAAGCGTGAGCCACCACGCCTGGCTGCGACATTATTTTTAAAACATTGTTCTTCCTCTGCTCTTTCTCCTTTCTTTCTGCAGCTCCAATTACTTACGTTTGGTCTCTCATGGATTCTGTTTCTTCCCCCCTCCATTATTATCTTTTTGTAAAAAATCTTTTATTAGTTCATTGTAATTGCACATCACAGTGAGAGTCCTAATGATGCATTCATATTTGCACACATCATCGCTTGGTCTTGCTCCCTCCCCACACCTTCCCCCTCCCCTGCCCCCTTCTTTTTAACTCCTCATGCTACTTCTAGATATGTTCTTCTTGCCTGTTTTCTAGTTCACTATTTTATCTTGTTTTGTGAAATTTATTATTATTATTGTTAATGGTTATTATTATTGTGGTACTGGGGATTGAACCCAGTGGTGCTCTACCACTGGGCTACACCCCAAGCCCTTTTTTACATTGAAACAGGGTCTCATTAAGTTACTGTGGTTGGCCTTAAACTTGCAATTCTCCTATCTCAGCTTCCCAAGTGCTGGGATTACAGGTGTGAGCCACCACACTTGGCTGTAAAATTTATTACTAAGCCCATCCATTGAGTTCTTAATTTTCTTGTTGAATTTTCAGCCATGTAGTAATGCAAAGCACAGGTTTTCTTTTTCCACTTTAGGCTATTCTTGATAGTAGGTTCCATTCAATTCACCTGAGCAACATTCATAGCAATAGCCCAGATATGTAACAGAAAAATAATTTTGCATCTCAATCTGTAGGGGTTTCTTCCATCAATTAAGAAGATGACTATGCATAGTATCAGAACATCAGAGCACTTTGGTCAATTTGGTCACATTTAAGAAAAAAGAAAGAAAAAGAGAAAATAAAAAAGTAAAAGAACTTAGGCTTTTCTGACTAGTGAATATTACTATTTCCTTAGTCCTCTGTAGATATCACATTATTTTCCCCTCTGGAGCAGATAGATAGTAATTGCTTTGTTTGTCCAAAATTTCATGTATCTTTTTCCAAGAAAAGCCTCTACTCTGACCCATGCTACAGCTTGCACTGGATGTTCAAGCAGATCTTGTTCCCTGGGGTCAAGTGTCTGTTTAAGGTGTTTCTGACTGGAGTTGGGCTGAGCAGAGCTCTTGCCAAGGGTTTTTAAGTTTTGGACTGGGAGGACTTGATTCCAGGTGTTCTGGTGATAGAGATTGAGAATGCTGCCACTGAAGGACGGTAGAGCACCCACTAGCGAAGAAGCTGGGTCACAGTAGATGCAAATGAGACCAATAAACAGAAACAGTCATGAGAGGATTCCCTTTCCCTGCCCACCATCTGATTACCTGAGTTAGTCAATTCTTTCTCTGCCTAAGTTGGGCTGCTGCCTGTCATAGTCAGAAGAGTTCTAATTTAAGGAATTCTGTTGCTTTCTTGAGGACTGGAAACTACAGGGTGGAATTGATAGTTTGAATCACTATGGCTCAAACCAAAGGTCTTTACATAGTTCAAAGTTCTTTTTAAATTTCACATCTGTTGACTTCAATAGAAGCAGCTGAGTATACTGGAAATACCTACAGCAACCCACAGGGCAACACGAACCCATGCATGTACGCTCCCAAAGTCTGTGGGAGAAGTTTCCAGATCGTTCTTGTCTGTAGTGCTAGTTATCTGGTCCTAGTGTGGTGTTGAAGTACGAAGTCTCTGTTACAATTCTATGTAACTGCACTAGACACAGGAGAAATGTAGAGCAAAAAATAGAAAAAAGAAAAAAAGTCTCTTTCTAACATTCGCTCTTTCAAGGACTATGTTTTAAGTCTGTTGATAAATAAGATGATCTTTCTAGCTTTTGTTAAATAATAACAGACAGTAAAATACTAATAAACATTTATAAAGCTGGGCGTGGTGGTGCACACTTTTAATCCCAGTACTTGGGGGCTTGAGACAGGAGGATCACAGGTTCAAGGCCAGTCTCAGCTACTTAGTGAGGCCCTCTGCAACTTAGTTTCAAAATAAAGAATATAAAATAGGCCTGGGGGTGTAGCTCAGAGGTAGAATGCCCCTGAGTTCAATCCCCAGTTCTGCAAAAAAAAAAAACACAAAAAAACAAAAAAAATTATAAAATAATTAAACATAGAGGAGGTCTACATGTTATTTTAAAGAGGTGAACTATTTTTTTACTAAGCCCTAAATGTGATATTTACCTCCTTTCCTTAAAGAAACAAAAATTATTCATAATGCTGATGAAAGTTGTAACAACTTTCAAAACAACCCTCCTACCCACATATTGTCAAGGAGAGATTCCTTGGGCATATAAGAGAGAAAAAAGTCAGAGAGGAGTGTGATAGGAGTGTACATGTCAGTGTCTAAGGTCTGGCTTCTATGTCTGAGCCCTGAAGAGGCAGGAAAAGCAAACCTAAACTAGACCCCCGAGGGCCCGTGGGGGTCCTGAAAGCTGAGCTGGCTGAGTGGTGCATCCAGCCAACATAGTACCTCAGAACAGAACAGAACAGAACAGAACAGAACAGAACAGAACAGAACAGAACAGAACAGCTAGGATTTCAATACCCTGCGGCAAGAAACATGAATAGTTTTTTTTTATTTTTGCACCTGAAAGAACCACAGAAGTAATGGAGAAAGTTGCCAGACTTGATGGGGTCTTGTTGGCAAGAACCAGCAAAGCTATTGTGATGTGCAAGGAGCAGTGACTGTGGCCCATGTGGGATGCTGAGCATCCCTGAGCGTTC
Organism: Glis glis; assembly: GCA_004027185.1. Classification (NCBI taxonomy): domain Eukaryota; kingdom Metazoa; phylum Chordata; class Mammalia; order Rodentia; family Gliridae; genus Glis; species Glis glis. The sequence continues at coordinate 17,753 of PVJS01010474.1, read as the reverse complement.
CAGGTCCATAGCTGCAAGAAGGCCAGATGCCTCCTTTCTGTCCCCCAGTACCTCGGCACAATGGAAGCTCCCTGAAGCTTATATGCAACTCAGGGAAAACGGAGGAGTCACTGAATTGAGTGAGATGGAGTTTTCACTTTCCTGGAAAGGTTGGGACACAAAGTGGAAATTATGTTTAATTACAGAAAATGGAGGAGTTTTGGGTATACTTGAATGTGCCTGAATACATGAGGTACGTACTAATCAAAATTCTGTTTTTAATAGAAATTTCCCTTTGTTCAATGCCGTATTTCTTTTTTCTAGATTAAAAAATAGAAAATATTCTTTACAAACAGCATTAATGTGACTTTTCACTTCATTTAGTCATTGTCAAACCTAGAACGAAAATAAAATAAAATAAAACCAGTCATGTTGAAGGTTTCAAAAAAACTGAAGGTTTCTTTCTATTCTTTGACTTTTGTCTCTCTGGCTTAGAACATGCTGTAGTCATAAAAGTTCTGTTTCTATACGCTTACGTCTAAAACTCACACATTATCTCTGTATTACTAAAGCTTTGGGTCTGATTATTGAGTGTCACGAAGTAGAAGACTGGTTCCATTTTCCCTGACTTTTAGGTACCATTTGACAGCCTCCCACTCAGAGGGAACTGCAGGCTGGCTGCGCAGTACCTGCACTCTACAAAGGGAATTATTACCAGGAAATACTCATATAACAGGTAGGGGAAAATGAAGCAGATTTCAGCACAAGATGAATTGATTTACTTCAGAAAATGAATATCTTCATGTTCAGGTTATGTAATTAAGATTCTGTTCATTTAAATTCCCTTGAATTTTCTGTAAGGAGGTGAATTTTCTTTCATTAAGAAAATTAGAATAATCTCTCCACTCCCACTCCTTCGTATGTATAACTGTTCCTTAAATTACAATAATTATGCTTAAGAAATGTCAGCCCTGATTTATCCCCACCTGGTGCCCCCCTCCCACCTTCATTACCACTCATATATTGTCTTTGTAAATTGCCCTTTCAGGCTCTCTAACGTAAATCAATTGCACTGAAGCCCACAATTAATGGTATCTCTGTATCCATGCCCTAAGTGACCCTGCAGATTCCTCCATCAAGACTAAGTCTTTTTCCAAGACTAAGTCTTTTTCCATATCCCTTAAATCTGGGCTACCCTTGCTTTGACCAATGGAATGTGGGAGAAGTGACATTGCTTCTGAGCTTAGACTTCAGGAGGCTACACACACACACACACACACACACACACACACACACACACACATATATAATATATAATTTCTCTTGAAGCCATGCCACCATGCTGGTACTAGGTATTTAGACTGGGTGAACCAATAGAGGATGAAAGAGGCATGTGGAGGAGAGTCTGATTATTCTAGCTGAAGCCAGCCTATAGTCAGATGATTATCAGGTATGTGAGACAGTTCAGCCAAGACCAGTAGAACCACTGACTTTACCCACAGCTGGTTCAGACACATGAGTGACCCTAGCAAGACTTCAGTAGTGACCTAGCTGACCTAATAAGTGCTTATTATTTTTAGGCACTGAGTTTTGAGGGTTGTTTGTTATATAGCAGTGTTAACTGAAATATCTAATAATAATAATTAATTCTTAAAAATTTTATTTTACCTAGGGTTTCTTAAATCAGATTTATAATACATATAATACTTTATAGCATTGCATTAAGATTTTTCATGCAAACTGGGTGTTTGGGATATTACTTTCAATATTTATTTATTTCTAATTTAAATGGCTAGTCAGCTCGGGTTTCTGTAACAAAATATCGTAGGCTAGGTGGCTTAAATGGCTGAAACTTCTTTGTCACAGTTCTGGAAGTTGAGGTTCAGGCCAGTTTGTATCCTTGTGAGGGCTCTCTCTCTCTCTCTCTCTCTCTCCCTCTCCCTCTCTCCCTTTTTGTCTCTCTTTTGTTGTATCTCTGTCTCTCTCTCTCTCTCTGAGTTGCTAACAGCTGCCTTGTTGCTGCTTCCTCTTCACATTGTGGGGAGAGGGAGAGGAAGAAGAGAGACAGAGAGAGTGCTCTGATGTCTTTTCTTATAAAGACACGAATCCTACTGGTTCAGAGTCCCACTCTTATGACCACATGTAACCTTAATTACTTTCTTACTCCAAAAAAGTCTCATTGGGGATTGAGGCCTCAGCATACTGCTCTTGGAGGACACAATCCAGTTGTAACAGCATTTAAAGATTTCATCCCCTGAGTAAAATGTATTTACAATAGATTTTCCTAACAAAGGGGGATCAAAAATCTTGTTTAAAATATTCTTGGGACTGATGGTTTAACTATTATCCTGGTGATTATTAACTTCTTTTACTCAGTAGGTTCTTGCTTGTGTCTCCTTATAAATTTCCAATTTGTTGAAATTGAATACTTTCAGTTCAATTAAACATAGTTTCTTCTATATAGTTAGGGAAAAGAAAAATGATTGGTATACTGTCAAAATTTCATTGCTTAAAGACAGGATGGTTATTAACTACTTCCTAACCTCATTGTGTTTATTGATTTTTTTCAACTTTATGATATCCAGGACTATATCCAAAACCACCAGTAAAACTAGTTAGGGTCTCTGGAGATTGTTTCTTTTGGACAACATTTGAAAGTTTCTTACATCAGATAAGTGATTATGTAAAGCATACTATTCCCATGGAAGCCTCAAAAGATAAAATTCAGAACCACATAAACATCTTCCTCTGTAGGAGGAAAATGCACATAAATGAATTTCTTTTAAGATAACCAAACTATGTTAATTTTTGGTTGATATAATTGATGTTTATGTTGGTATAGATGCTGATCTGTCTTATTTACCTTTGTGCATGGCTATAGTCACTTTCTTCAGAGTATATTTTGCTAATTTTTGCCAGCTTTCTTTCCTGCCATTCTTGGATTATAACTTCATTGATTCATTTATTCTTTGAATTAAACATTAGTAAGATTCTACAGTATAAGTACTATCCTAATTTGGGGGATGTGGTAGAGAAATAAGAAAGAGACACTGTTGCTAGGAATCTTACATCTAGTGTGGAAGGTGACAACATATAAATAAATATGAAATATGCTGTCTCGTACCACAATATGTTATGAAGAAAAACAAATCAAGATAAATTGACCAAGAATCAAGGGACCTAAAATATAAGATTTGGGCAGAAAAAAATATCTGGTGGAGGAAAATTCTAGGCAGAAGAAACGACAAATGTCAAGGTCTGAAATAGTAACATTTTGTTTTAAAACTTATATTCCCTATTCCTTTAGTGCTTTTGCTTAGGTTTAGTTTTGATTTGTTTTAAAGTGAGTTTTCAAAATGCAGCAAGGGAAGGCTTTATATAAGGAGAGTGAAGAATGTTATCCCTGGAGAACATCTCTAAGATTAGGTTGCTGAAGTGTTTGAATTTGTCTGGCTTGTCAGGCCTGTCACTTTGTCACAGAGCTGATATAAAATTGGGATTTGTAGATCTACTGGTCATTCTATACTCTCTGTCATTAATTCATTAAACAGTACTTATTGGCACATAAGATATTTTAGGCATTGTTTATAAATAGAAGGACAGGCCAGCGCACGCTTGTAATCCCAGTACTTTGGGAGGCGGAGACCGGAGGATCCGGGTTCGCAGCCAGCCTCAGCTCTCTCTCTCTCTCTCCTTGTCTCTCTCTCTCTACTTAGTGAGGCCCCTCGCAACTTCGTGAGACCCGGTTTCAAAATAAAGTATAAAAAATAGGGCCGGGGGTGTAGCGCGGAGGTAGAATCCCCGGTACCGCAAAAAAAAAAAAAAAATAGAAGGACATCTATTTGATAGGCAAACCATGCTCCCTACCACCCAAAATTTTTTTACTCCTGCTTGTGGCCAGTTGTTACAATGGTAAGAACATAGGTTCTAGAGTCAGACTACAAGTGTTGATACTCTAGTACTTCTATTTACTAAATGTTGATGTCATATACTTCATACTTGCTTATGTTTAAAATTTCTAATTTGAAAGATGGGATTCATTCATTCCACAAATATTTATTGGTTTAATACTAGGTGTCAGATGTAGGTGATTTAGGATATAATAGCCAACAAAATAGAAAAAATTAAAATAACATCTGGTTAATGAGAATGTTTCTTCTTCTTCTTCTTCTTCTTCTTCTTCTTCTTCTTCTTCTCCTTCTTATTTTTATTATTATTATTATTTGCGGTACTGGGGATTGAACCCAGGGGCTTCTACCTCCAAGCTACACCCCCAGTCCTATTTTTTTTTTTTATTCTTTATTTTGAAACAGGGTCTCACTGAATTGCGGAGGCCTCACTAAGTAGCTGAGGCTGGCTGTGAACCTGGATCCTCCGGTCTCAGCCTCCCAAGTACTGGGATTACAAGCATGCGCGACCATGACTGGCTTAATGGGAATGTTTTAAGACTTACATAAGATTTACATATATGTCATATGTATATGTATATGTATATATATATATATATATGGCATAGATTTCATATATTTGTAAAACTAGTCCTCTAAAAAAGGGTAGTTGAATTACACTGAGTTATTTGATGTGGCAGGAAGCAATCTAGTTATAGATTAAAAGCACAAAGAGCATTGATGGATACTTAAATAAAAATAGACTAATGAAGAGAAATGAAAATACCTTTGTGTTATTTTTCTGTATCTGTGACAAATACTTGAGCTAACTTAAAAGGAGGAAAGATTTTTAGGGCTCATTTTTTGGTTTCAGTCCATGGTCAGTTGGCTCTGTTGCTTTTGGACCTGTGGCAGGGATTGTGAAATAGAGCAAAGCTCACCTCATGGTACCTGGGAAGCAAAGAAGAGAGAGGAAGGGGCCAGGGTCCCAATACTCCTCAAGGGTATGATCTAATTTCTTTAACTGGGCCTCATATTCTAAAACTTCCATCACCTCTTAATAGTACCATAGACTGGTGACCAAGCCTTTAACACATGAGCCTTTAGGGAACATTTAAGATCCAAAACCTAACATTTTCCCCCTGGCCCCTAAAGGCTAATGTCCATCTCATAATGAAAGATGCATTTAGTCCATCTGTGAGGGTTTTCAAAATCTTAACAGTTCCAGCATTGCTCAAAATTCCAAATTCCAAATCTCCAAAATGCAAGAAAATCTCGGCTGGGAGACCCTATAAAAATAAAAAAAAAGAGGGTTATATACTACCAAGATACAATGGTATAAGGTAAACATGCCCATTCCAAAAGGGAGGAATAGGGGCACATAAAGGAAGGATTGGGCCAAAACCCACCATGAAATTATTAAATCCTATAATTCCATGTCCAGCATCCAGAGCACATGATGGCCTGAAGTGGGCTGCAAAGGGCTTGGGCACCTCTACCCCATGGTTTTTCTGGCTTCAGCCCATATGGCCTTTCACTTGGGCTGGCTCTGCTCACTGCCTACAGCTTTTCTTGGTGAGTGTCCGACATTCCTCACATTTCAATATCCCTGGGGTCTCCATTGCTGCTCTGGCTTCATTCTCACAGTTTCATTATGCATCACCCTCTTAAAGGCTGCTATGGGGACTCTTACTCTGCCACACAGTGCCTGTCCTCCCAGGTTTTCCTCTGAAATCTAGGTGGAAGCCTCCATGACTCCATCACTCTTCCATTCTGCATATCTGCAAAACCAGCTGGTCTACCACCAGCTTGAACAGTAGCCAGGTTCCCCTGGACCGTGGCCGCAGCATCCTCTAAGTGCCTAGATGGCTGGAAATTGGAAACAAATCTGGGGGAAATAAATTCATTAGTAGGCCCTGTACTAGAAGAGTGCCCTGGGCTCTCTTCTCCTTCCAGTTCTTTGAGCCTGTGATGATGATTCCAGAGATGCACTCAAGGCATCTTTCCTATTATCCTGGTGCAAAGTAATTTGCTTATTTTTTTAATGGCACTAATCTCTTTAGCAGCTGTACCCTCCTTGGCTGCAACATCGAACATGCTCCTTTTCTGACCAAACATCAAGTTTTCCAAAACTCACTTTGCTTTTGTTTCTGATTCTCACCTTAAATCTGGATAAAAGTAGCAAGAATACGAATACCCACGACACTGGGTGAATGTTGTGCTTCCTTGAAACTTAATTAGTCCATCATCTTTAATTAGTCTCATGCAAAGTCTCAGGGCATGGACAAAATGTAGACAACTATTTTTTTTTTCAGAATGTAACACAAATGGTCTCTAGTACAATTCCCAATAGAGTGAGTACTCATTTCCATCTGAAACCTCATGAGCCTGGTCTTTATCCTCTGCATTTCTGTCAGCATTCTGGTTTTCTGAGCTCCCTCCAGAATTGCTCATAAGGATCTGCTTTCAGCATCCTGGGCTTTCTCTAGCTGAATTCTCTAAAAATTTTCAAATTCCTCCCACAAATCATTTCCGAAGGCTCCTGAACAACATTGTCTGATACAGTCATAGCAACAACCCCACTTCTCAGTGTCAATTTTTTACGCTAGTCCAATTTTCATTACTGTGACAAAATAATTGAGATGAACAACTTAAATGGAGGAAATATTTATTTGGCTCACGATTTCAGAGGTGTTAATGCATGTTCAGTTTGTTCTGTTGGTTTTGGGCCTGTGGTGAGGCAGTATATCATGGCAGGGAGTATGTGGCAGAGGAAAGATCACCTCATGGTGTCCAGGAAGCAAAAAAGAGAGAGAGAGGCCAGGGTTCCAATATCCTGTTCAAGGACATGCCACCAGTGATCTAACTTCCTTCTACTAGGCTCATCTCCTAAAGGTTGTACCACCTCCCAATAACATTACAGACCGGTAACCAGTCTTTTAGTATATGAGACTTTGAGGGACATTTAAGATCCAAATTATAACATTTGGATGCCTGAGGTGTATACCTAAATTTGAGGTTGTCATTGAGCAGTGGCCATGCCATTCTTCTTTATTTATATTCCCTTTTTTCTTTTTTGTTCTCTATTTTGTTTGGGTTATCATGCTTTATCTAAATAAAAAGGACTAAACTTCCCAGCATCCCTTGCAGTCAGAGATAGCCAAGGACAATAAATTAAAATTTACTTGGTAAGACTTTCAAGAATGAACCTCAGTCTTCCCCTCCCCTTTCCTTAAACACCTCCCTGGCTCCACTGAGGTTTCTCCTCTGTTATCTGGAGTCCCTCTGGTATCCCTATATTCCCTAGCTTATGTATATTAGAGAAAACATATGTCCCTTTACTTTCTGTGACTGGCTAATCTCACTTAACTTAATGTTCTCCACGTCCTTCCACTTTCTTGAAAATGACATAATTTTGTTTTTCTTTATTGCTGAGTAGAATTCCATTGTGTGTATTTCCCATAATTTTGTAATCCACTCATCTGTTGATGGACACCTAGGTTGGTTCCATAATTTGGCTATTGTGAATTGTGCTGCTATGAACAAGGGTATGCATATATTACTGTAGTTCTCTGATTTCGGCCCCTTTGGAAAGATACTCAGGAGTGAGTGGTATTTTGCCATTTATTTTTCACCCTTTCCCTTTTCTAGAACATGAACACAATGCTGGTTGTGAAGCAGGTATGTTATAGTAATGAGGTAATTCCTAAAAACAAAAGCAAACATGAAGATGGTGGGGTCAAAGTTCCAGAATAAGGCTGTTCCCCAATAGCATTTTAGAGCCGCCAAATCAGTACTAAGTCTCCCACTCAGAATCTCTTAATATATATGCAAAACATACCCAAATTTGCTTAGGCTACTATTGCAATTTTGGAAGGATAAAGGAGAGTGTCTATTGTTCATAGTTGATTACATCCTCTTATCAATGTATGGTTTCTGGGTTCCACTGTGTACAAGAATGTCTGCATGGTCTCTCAGTGGTGAGTTTCATATTTTTAGATGTTTAGGTAGTTTTCTATATGGTAAGCCTGGCTTTACTGACAAATAAAAGTGTGGCTTTCTTTATGTCCCTCAATTTAGTCTTCTCACACCTTACAGATCTTTTCCCCCATCAATATCATGTACTCCAGACCTAATTAACTTGAACCCATGGGTGTAAACTGGATATGAGGGGTGTCTGAACTTCTTGTAGAGTGTGGAAAAGCCCCTCTCCCGTTAGTGAATAGATGGTTACTTGGTGGGTGTTCTGGGAATGCACACTGCTGAGGTTGTTGATGTCATGCACACTAAAAACAGCCTTCCATCACTGCTTTAATGGCATCTCTCTGTCATTTAAATGTGGAATTGTGAGGACTTTGTGCTTGAGGCCTTCGGTTCGATCACCAGCACTTCAATCAATCAATTGATCAATAAACAAAATAAAATAAAATAAATATAGAATTATGGCTTTTCACATTCATGCCTTTCCTATTTTCAAGAAGTCTTGGTTATAAAACCAGAAAGTCATCTGACCTTTACAGAAAGGTGAAAATTTTTGATCTACTAGTTATAACAGAAACAACCTAAATTAATTTCTTTTTCATTCATATTTTTAGTACTAAAAAGCCTATCTTTTTCTTTATAGTTTATGGGAAACTTTTTAGTTGGTTTTCATCAAACATTTTTTTTCTCCTCACCCTTTTTCAAAAATTTCATTCCTAAAATGTAACTTGAGAAATTCACATGGGCAAAATCTATTTTTTTATATATATTTTGTTGGAAATGAAATGTTGAGAGGAAAATCTACATATCAAATGCACAGGCATATTTTAAGTTTAGACTTAATTAAAACACTATAGGTCAGGAACATATCACTTTGTTTAAATAGGCTCTTTGTCTATAGGTACCTATGTAATTATCCATCAACCCTAGGAAAGATTTACCAGAAATAATGAGGCTGCATCATCGTTTCCCCAGATGGCTCTAAGTTCCTGTGCCTCTGTGTGCCCACCAGTCCCTTCTTCTTTGATTTCCGTACCAGAGAAACATCCCTTAGGCACCTCTCATCATTTGCAGGATGGAAGTTAGCACTTTTCAGGGGTACTCAGGATCCCTTCCAAGGAGTTGCAGGAAAAACTGAAATAGTTATGGGCAGAGAATCAGGGCATACCACATTTCTCCAGGTCAGTTGTACTGTTTATAGTCTTCAAATTTCCCTTAGGTTAATCCATAATTTTTCTTTCAGTGCTGAATACATATGTGCACTGTGAATGTCTCATTTATACTATCCTAAGGATAGGATATGTATCTTAATACATGTATTTATTTAAGTGGTGTGTTATAGTGTCTTGGTGACAAAAGACTTTGGGTTCTGCTAGTTCTTAACAAATGGGACTTCAACTAAGTAGCCTAAGTCCCAGGAGTCTGTTCCTCACCTGTGGCATGAAGTTCATATGGCCTGCACTATACTATAGGATTGTTGTGAGGTGATGAAATGTTGTATGAGATGATATGTGGGGGTGATTTGTACACTGCAAAGCACTGTAAGTACATAAATATCTCCACTGCACTAGAAATAACCACCAGACATTTACTTCCATGCCAAGATCTACCAATACCACTCATCCCTGTCAGGCCAGAGTTAACCTCAATCTGACCTTACCACCTTGAGGTCAGGGGATTTGCTATGTCAGTGAAGAGTTAGACTGCTGAGCTCAAATCATGACTTCTTGGCTCACTAATTGTGGTATCTTGGATTGTTTACTCAAGCTTTCTAAGTCTGTTATCTAACCTGGAGAACTGGGATATTGAGTGTATTTACTCTTAAGGTTGATTTAGAGATTTATGAGATGAGCACTGTAAAATGGTTATTATGTTGCCTGACATACAGTAAATAAGGAACATTAACTATTATTAATTTGTTGCTATGGGCACAAGTAGATTATGTCATTCTTAGAAGATAGTGAATGACATTTCATTTTTCTTCTGAATAAAATGCTAACACTTTGCTGTAGGACCCAGGGCATCTTCTCTAAGAGCTCATGCCAGCACTGGCAGCTGGATAGTCTTTTTGAAAAACATTTATTTTTGCCATTTATCTTGAAGTAATTATAATTTCAATTTGACTTCTGGACCTCTACCTTCTCGTTTCATATCCTGACATAAATGATGATCAGTATTTTATAGATATTTGACTTCATTTTCTGTCCAATATCTGACATTTTACACTTTTGATTTGTGCATCTCTTTGCATGAATAATCTTTTTCAGGAAAAGATAAAAATATATTGCCATGGCCTTGCCTCCTATGGAGTCCCCGTGAACCTACACGCATGACGTGGCAAAAGCTTCAAGGAAATATGCCCGTAGAAAAAGGTGGCCTGGCAAGATCCTCTGTGTTCTTGGCTATTCTCTCTTTGCTGTAATCTTCTTGTCAATGATTCTCTTAATCTTTAATAGATATGGCTCAATGAGCGCAGTGTTCTTTTCCAAATTATCAACTGTGCCCTATGAGAAAGCAGGCAAATTTTTCCCACAAAAATACAGTCATGACAAATGCAACTTTGGCCCCGAACGCTACCGCGCTCTTGCTTAGATTAGCCCAGAAGGGCAAAGGGGGCTCAAGGACAGTTGTGGATGGGTTACAACAGGAAGAACTTTTTGTGGAAACTTCATGGAAATGATTTTGGAGATGGTTTGAAAGAGATTTAGAAATTTGAAACAAAGGGAATTATAAAAGTTTATAGTAAGAGAGCTATAAAAGGCACTAGGTTAAACTTTGAACTCTTGCCCTGTAACCATAACCTCAATAGATAGTCTAGGTGCCAAAACCGCGTCTAGCAGCCGCCCACGGCATTATGCCAAACGAGACGTATACTCTGACGATTTGCACTGTTACGTCTAGCAGCCGCCCATGACACTATGCCAAATGAGACGTATGCTCTGACGATTATCTGCTCTCATAGCTTTGCACTGTTATTTCTTAAAAATCATTAAGATTGTATAAACCGCAAACATAAACAATGATCAGCTGCTGATGTATTCTGTTTCCTTAATCATTGTGTATAAAATCCTCGCCTGAAGCTTTGCAAAAATACACTCAGATGCAACTTCCTTGAGTTGTCTGTGTCTGTTTGTCACTCATCGCCGACTCCTTGCCCACCATCCCAAGACCCCTGTCCCGTCGGTCTCAGTTTTCTGGCTGAGCTGGTCCGTCGCAATATATCATTTTCTAGAAATCTTGTATATATGATCATAATATTCCTATATTTATCATATGGATTAATGAAAATATTCCCTTTAAGCATTTAGAAGCTACAGTTAATAACACTTTCCTAGAATGCAAATAAAATAGTTATTAGATCGTAAATCTCAGCACCTAAAAAATCAGAGTGAAACTTCAGGTAAAAGGACAGAAGATATTGCTATATTTATTTATTTATTCATTTATTGTGGTACCAGGGATTGAACCCAGGGGCATTATACCTCCTCACTACACCCCCAGCCCTATTTTTTTATACTTTATTTTGAAACCGGGTCTCACGAAGTTGCGGAGGGCCACACTAGGTAGAGAGACAGAGAGAGAGAGACAGGGAGAGAGGGAGAGAGAGAGAGAGAGAGAGAGAGAGAGAGCGCTGAGGCTGGCCGCGAACCCGGATCCTCCAGTCTCTGCCTCCCAAAGTACTGGGATTACAAGTGTGTGCCACCATGCCCAGCAACTTGCTATATTTATATGCACATATTCTGTCAGGACATCTAGCTCATCAACATATACCACACATAGGTCTCCCAAGTTATTCCATTCAATTGTCTTCTGTTGATCAGTTAAGGACTAAAATGATTTATAACAATATAGCCATGTATGGTCAGCCTACTACTCTTCTGTATCCTCAACCTTTCTCCATTAATTTTAGCTTTATTTCATTACACTTAAAATATGTCCAAGACTTTCATGTACATGTAAGCAACAACAAAGAGGAGCTCTTTTCCTCTGGTGCTTCAGGTGTCATCTTAATTATCGTTAGTGTCCTTATTTCTTTATTTCTTACTCATTAATCTGTTTTTGCCCTCTTCTTTACCCCTGCAGAAATATTCTAGAAAGGCTTCTCCATCCAAGGTCTTTAGAGACCTTTATCATGTCAAATGCAATGGGCAATGATCATATATATTCATACTTTACTTTCTGTGGCATTTGATACTTTTCCTTGAAATTTGTCACACTTCTATTTCTTCGATAGGGTTCTTATCTTCCATCTGCCTCTTAAATGTTGACATCCTATGTGGTTAAGTCTTTGGTCCTTTTCTCTTATTTTAAAAATACTAGTTGAGTTATAAATACTAATATGGTTATAAACACTACTGGGTTATAATATATAAATAAGCCTCAAAGAGTTCGCTGTCTATTGAGACACTCAGAACACACTTAATTTTTTCATCATTGCTATGACAACATATATTAGATGTTGTCTACCAGGCAGGCTCTTATTGGTGTCTGGTCATTCAGACACCCTCTGCCTACCACATACCAAAATTCCAGATTCTCAGAAGAAAAGTGGATATTTAGCATCACATCACTTATATAACACTTTAGGCAAGAGCCATTCTGGTGAGCTAGGGGATTCTGGGAACCTTCCTGAAATCCAGTTCCCAGACACAAGCCTAAAGATAACTTTGTCAGCAGGTCTTATAAAAGCCTTGGGCCTGCTATGTGAACTTCTTTCTACACATTATTTGCATTGAATGTCTTTATATAAAAACATTATCAGTCCTCTGATTAAATTGTCTTGGTCTCCCCTACCCTCCCATTGAGTGATGGATCCCAAACATGTGTCATAGAGCTTAGCACATAGTAGGCACTCAATTTACTTTATAACAGAATGGGAAAGCATATAAAATCCTTCATGATTTTGTCTTCCAAAGCATAGTCTTTTTTCTAGACATTTCAAACTCTGCTCTTCCCGTGTTTTCTCACATTTTTCAGCTCTTAGAAATGGCAATTTCTTCTTTCCAGAATACTCTTTCCTCCCTTAGCCACCTGACAAAGTCAAGCCTCAGACAAAGGGTGAGTTCTCACTTTCTCAGCCCTTATGCTGTCCTCCAGGTAGAGTCAGACGTGCTGCCTGCATATCTATGATATGGCCTTCATTACAGCAGGCAATTTAAGAACATATGCCATGAGAATGAAGAGGTGTGCTTAATATGGAAAGCCAATTGACCTCCTAGACAGATTGCCACAGGGTGGTATTTATTTATTTGTCAGGTGACCTCACCAGAGTCCAGAATCAGACCTCTTAGCCTGTGTGCTCAGAAACCAGCCATGTCTCAGTTAATAAGAATGATTGGATAAAAAGATGCTAACTCACACTAAGGGACTGAACAGAGCCCAGTCTGTCAATTTAAAATGAAAAACATCTGTGGAGCCAACTTGACATTCACATTTGTCTGATAAGTGCCTTTACTCCCTATAGATAAGCTACAATGAAAGTGAAATTATCAGGGAGCTGTTTGACGGGCACAGAATCAGAACAAGCAGATTTATATACATTCTATAATTTCAATATGTTATGGCATTAGACTCCTATAACTGGACATAACAATCTCAGCCACAGGGATGCACCTCAGGCAGGGCAGAGAATCCTGTGATACTGACAAAATTCTTTCTCTGGATAGTGTTTGCACAAGAACTACCATCCTTTGCCTCTTTTTCTCTATGTATGACTTTTTCTTTATATATTTTAATGGCTGACTTATCCCATGTCTAATCAGCATATTCTTTTTGAGTTTAATATTATAGTCTAAATCGTACTGGCCTGGAGACCAGTCTACTTCTTTGAGTAGAATTTTTAAGTCTCTGTTCTGTGTGTTGATTTCTGAGGGCAAAATTTAATTGCTTTAATTCCCCTTTTCTTTTGTTAAGGAGATGAGGAGACCTGTGCATTGCCCTTGCTTATTTATTTTACGTTTTACTTACTCAGAAACCTGTAATTTCCTAGCATCCAGGAACTGTGATTTATAAATTCTGGTATCCTAATCCCTAGCCCAAAATTGAGTCACAGAAAAATATGTTGCATAAATGAATGTAAGTTAACAATTTTGTGGTAGTAAAATGGTGCTCATTTTCATTGGTATTTTAAAATACTGTGTGTGTGTGTGTATATGTGTGTGTGGGGGGGTATGTGGTTCTGAGGATTGAACTCAAGGGCATTTTACCTCCAAGCTACATCTCCAGCCCTTTTATTTTTTGTTTTAAACAGGGTCTCGCTAGGTTGCTGAGAGTCTTGCCAAATTGTCAAGGCTGTTCTTGAACCTGTGATCCTCCCATCTCAGCCTCCCAAGTACTGGGATTACAAGCATGTGCCACCAAACCTGGCCTAAAGTACCTTTATATAAGAGCATTATCTTGGAATCTGTAACGATTTTATAAGTAGTTTTTTTTTATGTTTTCTGCAATTCAGCTTCCTTTTCAATTAATAATGTGTTGAGATCAAGAAAAAGAAAATAGTTAAAAGTAAGGTTATTAGATATAATTAATTACGTTAAAATATTCATATATTGAAAATATACAGTAAACTATGATCAATAATTTTTAGCTTATCAACACTGTAATATTGTTAAGTTGCTTAAGTTGGAAATGGTCAAATTTATGCTTATAAAATCAATAGGCCCCAATTTTAAATTTTCTTGACTAACAAGGTATTTTGAAGGCTAGGGATATTTTTCTGATGAAGAAGACAGATAAATTATTTTGAACAAAAGCCATTCTGTTTATAAAGTGTAAATAGCTTATATGTAACACATTTATGTTCAGTTATTATGTCTGTGTTTTACTACCAGTTCATATTGTAGTTCAGACTTCCCTCTTTAATTCTTGTTTCTTTTTCTCTGATCATACAGTGCTGGGCACTGTATTTAATTTTCAAGTTCTGGAGGAAGGATCAATTACTGAACATGATATAATGATAATATTTCTAAATATAACTGTTCAATTATGTAGGAAATGGCATGAGTGTTTACTTCTCACTTGTCAAAGTTGGGATTAATGGTTTCTGCCTTTTTTGTACTACTGGACAAAATAGTTCTATAAACATGTACTTTTCCAATCCTATTCTATATGAGTAGAAATGGATGAAGGATGAAGCATTGACAAGAAATAAATATTGCTGCCTGTGTTATGGATCATTCCTCTTGCTGAATCTGATGGTTCATGACAGAAGGTCTGGATTAAGATTAATGAAAAACAGAATGAAAGGAAGATAGTTGTCGATAGAAAAGGACTCAATATGTAGATAATGCTAAAGGGAAAAAGTAACATTACCTTGCTACTTTGTGAGATTTTGAGAGCAAGAGAAAGATATCTCTTAGCTGTATTTACACAGGATAGGCTACACAATTTGTGGATCCTATGAAAATAAAAATATGGGGCTCTGTTCAAAAATAATTAAGAATTTAAAGTCAACCAAGTTGCTCACATCTTAAGTTCATGAAATTGGACCTGAATCTCATTGGACTAGGCTATTTGCTTGTCAAAATATACTCCTTTATTTGAAGCTGAAAGTTCAGGATGAGTCCTAGTAGATGTAAGAAGCATTTAATATGGAATTCGCGATGCGATACATCTTGATGACAGTTGGTAAGACATTTGTGGATGAGTACTTGGAATAATTCTAACTTCATTTTATCACTTATTTTCCATTTTATAGGTTATTTCTAGTACCGAGGACTACTTCAGGAAACAGTATGTGGGAATTGTGTTCTGAATGCACACATGTTTGGCCATGGCACCTGTAATTATTCACCTAAGTGATGATGTGCTGAAAAAGGAGCCTGGAACCACTGGACATAAGACATCACACTTTACCATATTCTCTCATGCCTACAGAAATATATCTGTAAGTGGAGGCCAATGGTCAAGATAAAGAACACCTAGAAAAACTGAAGTTAATGTTAGTTTAAGGGTAATAGTGGACTCATGTATGTGCTACCAATAGCCATGAGCATAGGAAAAGTAATACTACCTTATTACTTTGGGGTGTATTTGGGGATGACTATTAACCATGGGACACTATCGTTGGGAATGCAACACTTTGGAATGACATATATACTTAAATTGCACTCTAGTGCTACGTTCTCAGTGACATGGACACATTTTATAGAAAAAAAAAACATTGGCCAGAAATATTCTAAGGGAGAATTGAGAGAAATTGGTACAGTTCCATGTTCTAGAACAAATCACATTTATCATTAATGAAGAGAGATATATTGAGAAAAAAGATTTATTTGCCATGTTGAGTGCTTTGAACTGATGTTATTTCAGAAGAAAAAAGATGGCAATTGGCCTGGACAGATGACAAAGCTTTAAAAATGGATAGAACAAACTCAGTAGAAATACGACTTGCTAGGGGGCAGAGATGGGAAGCAGCAGGCATGCTGACCCTAGGAAGGTGATTATGTATTTTCTTCCAGATGGAAGCAAAGGGAGCTCAAGAAAAATAGCTACAATCTTGGCAGCAGAAGCCAGCGAATAAATTTGTTGGAGACTTATGGTCTCCCTAGTAAATAGGAATTTATAAATGGGGAATGTAATCTACATGGGTGGCACTCTGAATGACAAAGTCCTGAATATAAATAAAAGGAATTACCTCATATGATTATGGAGATTGACAAGTCCCAAGATCTGCAGATCTGCAGTCAGCAAAGCTGGAGACCCAGGATAGCCAATGGTGTAATGGCAGCTGGCTCAAAGCCCAGGAAGAACTGATGTTTCCCTTTGAGTTTAAACACAGGGGAAGTTCCTTCTTGGCTCTTGGGGAGGTCAGTCTTTTTTTCTAATCAGGCCTTTAATTTATGGAAGAGGCCCACTCAGATTGGGGAAGGCGATCTGCTTTACTTAATCTATTGATTAAAATGTTAATCTCAGCCAGATGTGGTGGCTCACACTTGTAATCCCAGTACTTGGAAGGCTGAGACAGGAGGATCGCAGGTTCGAAGCCAGACTCAGCAATTTCGTGAGGCCCTCTGCAAGTTAGTGATACCCTGTTTCCAAATAAGAAATAAAATTGGACTGGGGGTGTAGTGCAGAGGTAGAATCCCCGGGTTTAATCCCCAGTACCACACACACAAAAAAAATGTTATTCTCATAGAAAAACACCCTCACAGACATACCCAGAATAATGTTTGACCAAGTATCTGTAAACACAATATCCTAGAAAAGTTGGTGCATAAAATTAACCATCACACAAGACTGTACCAATAGAGCAATTAGTTGAAATTGGAAATCTAGTTAACATGAGAAGGATTTTACCAGTGGTTAAAAGATAGGCATTACACAAAGATAAAGTCCACTGGGAATCCATGTCAGGCTGGTCTGGTTGTCATAAATTCCCTTAATTTTTGCTTATCTTGGAAGCTCTTTATTTCTCTTTCAATTCTGAAGGATAGCCTTATTGCATAGAGAAGTTTTGATAGGAGTTATTATCTTTTGGTACTCGAAAAACTTCTTTCCATGTCCTCCTGGCCTGTAGAGTTTCTGTTGAGAAATCTGCTATTAGTCTAATGGAGTTGCCTTTAAATGTGAGTTGGTGCTGGGCCCTCTACCCAGTGCCATGAAAGGGCCTGGTGAACTAGCAGAGGCCTGCTCTAGAAGTACCGGGCCTCTTCCACGTGGCAGCGATTCAGCGATTCAACATATCAACAGCAAAGATGGTGTGGCGGACCCCCTCAGAGGGAGGTCCCGCAGATAGCCCCACCTAGCCTCAGGAGGGCTATGATAGGTAGCTACCTCCTTCCTTGTGCCTCTGCCTATGATAGGTTATTGGGGGCATATGACCCGACCCGTCACGTGCCACACCCTACTGCCCGGGGGTTCCTTTATGGGTTTCACTTTAAAACTGCCCTGTCTTCCTAAATAAAC